>JBBPBT010000850.1:18381282-18393370 GCA_037974875.1 Cicer bijugum | reverse complement strand
TAAAAAGAATAATGGAAATCAGTCATTTGTTTCTCAATGCACCAAAAATAAATGCTTTTATGTTGTTCCATGTATTTAAAAAGTTGTGTATTTTCGGGAAATAAAAAAAAGCTATATATTTATAGGCATAAAAATGTTACTTAAATCAATAATTTAAATGATATATTTGTAAATTTACAATTAACTCTCTTAAATCTAAGATAAATCAATTGACTTAAACATCTCATAAGAAATCTATGTTTTATGTTAAAAGAGCGGATATAATTTTTTAAGCAATAAAAAGAATTTTAGCTTTCATAAGTTTCTATGCAAAATGTTAGCTCTAACTCGTTGTCAAAATTATAGAAGTTTAGAATAATTCGAAAACATGTTCACCTAGGTGTAAATACCATACGTCAAATTTAATACAATGTTTAAAATCAAAACAAGAATTTAATGGATGACTAAGGCAATAGTGATCTTTGTCATGAAAAATTGCATTTGATGCTAAAGTAGCATTCACATAAAAAAAAAGTCCATTATGAGCACTACCCCCAACCAATGGTCGGTCCTGACTTAGTCAATTTGTTGACTTTGTTAATTGTGAAATCGACAATAACTGGAATTTAAAAGTTGGAATGTGAAAATCATTTGTGAGAGTGAGTGATGGTGAAAAATTGATAGTGCCAATGTGTAGCACAGGCGCTTGAGAACAATCAGATAGTTGGACATATATATTAGATAGTTGGAAAGAGATATGTTTATGAACAAGAGAATATGAAGAAAAAACATAAAGAAATGTAGAAATATCGTTAGAAGCTCATGAGTAAATAATCCATGAAAGAGATAATGGTAAAAAAAAAAAAAAAAATTGAATTGTGACTCTTTTAAAATTTATTTCTTGTATTTTAATTAATGTTTTATTCAAGATTAAATTTGGGTAATTAAAAGTTGATTAGTAATTTGTTAACCGACTATAACGTTCTCATTAGTTTATATGAAGTTAAAAAATTATAGCTAAATATATTAATAGATTTGTGCGTGTAATTAATTAAAAATAAGAGATAACTATATCACACGCATAAAGTATATTGGTTCACTCAACTTTGGCTAGTCCAGTCTTCACAATCGTGAAATTTTTACTATCGACTTCAAAACCAAAACGTTTTCTTTCACACATTTTCTCTTGATCAATAACAATCTTCATCTTTCAACCTATAAAAGATTTTTACAAACACAATCCATCTAACATAAAAGATATACTTTAGTTAATTTCAATGTGTGTGATAAAAAAATGTGTGGGATCTAATTATCTCAACTCTTTATTTGAGATAAATAAAGAAAAACTCAATAAATGATGATCCACATATATAGTCAAGAGAGTTTGAGTTTGCTTGAAGAGTTTTTTGACTTGTGATTACTTGAACAAGTGTTGGTAAATTGCAAATTAAACTATTCCCTTCATATTCCAATTGATCTTCAATGTATAGATGATGAATGACTTTGAATATTCAGTTTAAATTGAATATAGTCGTTAGACACATTAACCAATTGTCAAATATATTTTAAAAACATTAAACATATGTTTATATTATTGTCCATAACGTTCTTGACAAATCCATAATGTTATTGTTTGAGTTTGGTGGAAATGTGAATAAGTGTGAGAGTGAATTGTCAACTTCCATTTAGCACTGTGTGATATCAAAAGCGTGCGATATCAAAAGCATGCCTAAATTTATGCAAAATAGTGCTAGTACAATGTACTTGTGTCCTTTGTACTTGCTTCAAGCTAATCAATCTAAAGATCAATACTGCAGATCAATCGACATGTGTTGTTTTGCATGAACATTCACAATTTGACTTTTTGAGACTTAATTACTTTTGGGTGGTCCATGTGTGAATTATAGCAATCTAAAACAAGTTTTTATTGATCTCAAAACTGATTTATTTGTCTCTTGTCTTTTATTTAAGACAACAAAAAAGAACCAAAATATTCTGTAATCATTATGTCATCAATCTAAAAATTAATTTAGGTATCATGTTATCGATCAATTTGCAGAATATTTTGTATGTTTGTTTTTGCATGTAGACTTTCAAATCTTGACTTTTAATTGCTCATTAAATATTGGAAAGCCCATGTGCATAATGTCAATTGATTTCTTCTTCAAAATTGATTCTTGTCATTTTGTTGAATTGATATGAATATTCTTGAGTGCAATGAATTTGTTCATCACGAGAACATTTATTCATAACAATTGAAAATGTTGTCTTCTATATGAGATGATGAATCTTTCGTTGAAACAATACTTCTTACAATTTTTCTTAGTATTACACATATTGTGTCTTGTCCATCAAGTATCAATGGGATACTTTAGTATATATATGAATGTATTGGACAATTTCTTCATAAAGATATTATCTTGAAGGTGCAATAAATATCATCTTGAATTATTGATATAGTATATGATATATTCCTTCTGATATTCTTTCGTAAAGATGTTTTTTGATTTATTTATTTATTTTCGTGTATGTTTGAATTTATAATATATCCATTAGACATATTTCCAAATGTATCAAATGATCATTTTGACTATTCTCCATATTCTTTGGTTCAAAATGTTCTAAACACTTATTGTATTTGATTATTGAGATAACTTTTGACTTGTTTGACCCTCATGAGTTCATAAACTTGTTTGAAAGATTTCTTTCTAATATCTACATGAAATAATATTCTGACGCTACTTTGATTTTTTCATGATACAGTAGTTACTTATGTATTTGTTAATGTGAATGACTTATTACTTGTCCAGTTATGTGATTTGTAAAATTAAAGTGTAATAATTAATAGATCACTATTCATAAAACTTAAACATTTATTTTATTGGTTTGTTGTAATTGAAGGTTACCGAAAATGGAGGATGGTGGCCATGTTTTCATTTGTGGCCACTTAGGGAAACATGAATCTGATATCAACAAGAGTATGTCCATGCTTATTACAATGTTCACATAATGTTAGCCGTGAGCACGATACGGTGGCTTAGAAGCTTGGAGAGTTGGAGACTCAACAACAAGACTAGATCGAAAATTGATATCTTGTTACGTATCAAAGGAAAATGGTCCATAAGAAGGATTTGACTACGGATGACAGAAAATCTATCATGAACACCTTGAAGGAATTCCATGGCACGATCTTAATTTTGTTGATCAATAATGCTTTTAGCATTACCACATATGCATGGAGTGATGGAAGTAATGGAACTGAATTCGTTCCATAGTGATTTGAGTTGTGTGAAATATAAAGAAAACTGACATTCCTTCTTGCTTAATGGCAGTGATTGAATGTTTCAATTGATATATTTTTGGAGCATTTGATTGAGAAAATTGATCCTGTAAATCAGTCCAGATTTGTGTCGCAGTTTTAGCGTACAAAATATTGGGACAACTTTTCAGGGGGAGACACATTTAAATATTAACAAATTTTCAGGGAGATACAAAATATTGACACAAATTTTCAGTTTTAACAATTTTTTTCTTCTTTTATATCAAAATTAAATATTAAATTTAGATTTCAAACAATAACTTATTAACTAATGTTTTTTAACCAATTTTTTCTTTTTAATAATTTTCTAAATTTTTCTTCAATCCTATTAAATAAAGAGTTGTGTTTTTAACTGGGATCGACCTAACAAATTTAAGACATGATCTTTAAAATGAGGTTTCAATTATAAAAAAATATAAACATAATAACATAATCTAATTTAAAATTATAAATAAAAAATTTAAAATCTTATGCATTATCAACTAAATTAATATATAATTACACATAAATTAATTTATAATATAATTAATAATATCATAAACTATTTAGTTTATACACTTTTTTCCTTTATTAAAGTAAATCGTTTTTAGGCCTAAACCCTAGATTTAGTGGCTTAAACCATGTCTTTAACATATGGTTTTATAGATAGACTATAGACATATAATAACCTGCACTTGAAATTATCATAATAATAATAATAATAATAAACGTTTTTGACCTAACTATATTATGGCCCACCATTAATGAATGAAAACAAAAAAGAAAACCTGTCAATTTGATGCCTATCTGGCTCTGAGTTCAGGAAGCACCACGTAGGACAACGTGGGATCCATACTCTCACTTTGCCAGGTCATTACATCAATTTATTACAAATTAAAATTAACCCTCCAATTCTTATTTCGAAACTCAAATCACCCAATAAAAGCTAACACTAAATAGGAGCGAAAATAACTGCGATGTTTCCAAATTCAAATAAAAATGGGAAAACAAAATATAAATGTTACGTCGACGTGGGGAAGAAAGAAGGACCCGCAAATTGCTGAAGAGAGAGAGAGAGTGAGAGTCTCTTCTTTCTCTCTCTTTAAACTTTATATTTTTTTTTCCTTCTCTATTGCTTGCTTTTGTTAATTAATTAATTAATTAATTAAATAATTATCTAACTAACTTTATTTTATTTTTCTCTTTCTTTCTCTTTGCATTTTGTCTCCTTCCTTGATCTGCAACCTAGCAACACGCGTAACGTAACACTGATTCTTCATTCTTCTTCTTCTTTCCATTTTTGCCGCATTGCTACGTTCATTCCTCAAATTCAATGGAGTCCCTCCCGTTTGGTTCGTTTCCGTTTCTGCTCCCTCTCTTTTGTTTCAGATTTTTTTTTTTTATATATAATTAGATTGTTTTTTCTTCATTAACTGCTTTGTTTTGTTAAATTAGTTTTCGCTTTCATTTTGGTCGATTTTTTTACGCTTAATTTTCCCTGACATTGTTAATTTTTTTCACACTTTAAGCTGGATCATTTTATTTTCTTTTTTTGGAGGGATTTTAAAGAAAAGAATATAAATAAAAAAGGAAAGAGGTTGTTTTTTAAATTCTCTTAGCTGTTTTGAACATATAATTGGGTTTGAAATTGAGACATTATGAAATTGCATTAGCAATTTAGCTTCTAGATATGAATTCTCGGAATTTTCATCACTGGGAGAGGGAATGAGTATGTCACAGGATCTCGGTTATAGGTTTGGGATTTTCTTAATTCTGTTATTATTATTATTATTATTATTATTATTATTAATTAATATGATTATGATTGTTATTCTTTTTTTTATGTTTCAGTTTATTTTATAAAATTTTATAATGTTTGGGTGTTTTAGGAATTTGAAATTTGAACGTCAGTTTGAATAGGGGTCCTTACTTTTTATTTTTTTGTTACATTTTGAATTTATTCAGTATTAATGGATGAATTGAATTTTTCATGGGTTTAACTTATATGCAGATTTGGTATATAGTGCAGATTTGGTATATTGTGCAGATTTGGTAGTATGCATGAATTTATCATGTGCTGAAGTTAATCATTTTCTTAATTTGTATGTATTGTTAGGTTTTAGGAGAACAAATCGGGGACAAGGGGCAGTTTGATGGTTCCCTCTAGTTAGCTAGATTTTGGTGGGCATGTGTTGAATAGAACTCTGCATTGAGCTGAATTGCGGCTAAATGACACGGGGAAGGATAAGAGCGAGGTTCCGAAGGAGCCATTTTTACACATTTGGTTGTCTTCGACCTTCTGCCACTGAAGAGGGGCCTCATCCACTTCAAGGTCCCGGGTATTCGCGAACTGTGCACTGCAACCAGCCTCAGCTTCATGAAAAGAGACCGCTACATTATTGCAGGAATGATATTTCCACAACCAAATACAATGTGCTTACATTTTTTCCCAAGGCACTTTTTGAACAGTTTCGTAGAGTTGCTAATATATACTTTCTTTTGGCTGCGTGCCTTTCGGCCTCTCCAATTTCACCTTTTAGTCCACTGAGTATGATTGCTCCTTTGGCATTTGTTGTTGGACTTAGTATGGCAAAGGAAGCATTGGAAGATTCACGCAGGTTTGTTCAGGATCTTAAAGTTAATCACCGGAAAGTTAATCAACATAAAGGCGATGGCGTTTTTGGTCACAGGTCGTGGCAGAACATTATGGTTGGGGATGTAGTAAAAGTAGAAAAGGATAAGTTTTTTCCAGCAGATTTGCTTCTCTTGTCATCAAGTTATGAGGATGGGATATGTTACGTCGAGACAATGAATTTAGATGGTGAGACCAACTTGAAGGTCAAAAGATCTTTGGAATCTACCTTAGCCCTAGATAGTGATGCTGCTTTTAAGGATTTCACTGGAACAATAAGATGCGAAGACCCAAACCCCAGTCTTTACATTTTTGTTGGAAACTTTGAGTATGAGCGCCAGGTTTATCCTCTTGATCCTAGTCAAATTCTCCTTCGAGACTCTAAGCTTAGGAACACTGATTACATCTATGGAGCAGTCATTTTCACTGGTCATGACAGCAAAGTCATGCAGAATTCCACAAGATCCCCTTCAAAAAGGAGCACAATAGAAAAGAAGATGGATTATATCATATACACTCTCTTCACTGTCCTTATCTTTATATCTGTTATTAGTGCCATAGGATTTATTGTCAAGACTAAGTACCAAACCACAAAGTGGTGGTACATACGCCCTGATGATATCGAATACCAGTATGATCCCCAGAAAATTGGATTGGCTGGGATGAGTCATTTGATTACTGCTCTCATTCTCTATGGATATTTGATACCCATCTCACTCTATGTTTCCATTGAGGTTGTGAAGGTTTTACAGGCAACCTTCATTAACCAAGACATTCAAATGTATGATGAAGAAACTGGAACTCCAGCTGACGCAAGGACTTCAAATTTGAATGAAGAGTTGGGCCAGGTGGATACAATTCTCTCCGATAAAACTGGAACTTTAACCTGCAATCAGATGGACTTCTTTAAGTGCTCCATTGCTGGTACTCCATATGGTGTGCGTTCTAGTGAAGTTGAAGTTGCTGCAGCGAAGCAGATAGCTTCTGATCTTGAGGACGCGGATTCAGAGCTGTCCAATTTCCCCATGCCTAATAAGAAAGCACATGTTTCATGGGAAAATTTTGGAAAAGTTGATGAAATCGAACTAGAGACTGTTGTTACTTCCAAAGGTGACGAGGATCAAAGGCAGGCCATAAAGGGTTTTGGTTTTGAAGATGACCGTCTCATGAATGGTAATTGGTTGGAAGAGCCCAATGCCGATGACATTTTATTATTTTTCCGAATACTAGCAGTTTGCCATACCGCCATTCCTGAGCTGAATGAGGAGACGGGAGGTTTTACATATGAAGCTGAGTCTCCAGATGAAGGGGCTTTTCTTGTAGCAGCAAGGGAATTTGGCTTTGAGTTTTGTAGGAGGACTCAGTCAAGTATTTTCACACGTGAAAGAATTTCTGCTTCAGGGCAAGTGGTGGAAAGGTAAGAATTCATGGAAGCTGAAAACTTTTATCCTTATCTATTTGTTTTCCTTTGTTTGCACCCTCACACCAGGGGTCCCAAATCAGTTTTTTGTCTTTATTCATGTCTATTGATATTTTTGTTGATATACTTTTGGGCGAATTATTCAGGGAGTACAAACTCTTGAATCTACTAGATTTCACAAGTAAAAGAAAGCGTATGTCAGTGATTGTCCGTGATGAGGAGGGCAAACTTTTTCTTTTTTGCAAAGGAGCTGACAGGTTAGCTTACAATATCTATTGTTCTTGCCTATGTACTCAATGATGACAGATGAATGTATAGTGTTGATTATCAACAGCACCTTCTCAAATTATACATTAGATAAATGAAACTGAAAATTCATTCATGCTTCTCAACCTATAGCAAATATACAACATAATCACAACAACCTCCTTTTTCCATTGAAGAAGCTTGCAAAAACACACATGTATGCTCCCATAAAAAGGCATCTCCCTTTAAGCATTATTTTCTTGCTTGGTTATGCAGTATCATATTTGATCGTTTGTCCAAGAATGGAAAAATGTATTTGGAGGCTACTACTAGCCATTTAAATGATTATGGAGACGCAGGTTTGCGAACACTAGCTCTGGCATATAGAAGGCTCGAAGAAAAAGAGTACTCGGATTGGAACAATGAGTTTCAGAAAGCCAAAGCATCTGTTGGGGCTGACAGAGAGGCAATGCTTGAGCGGGTATCAGAGACTATGGAAAAAGAGTTGATTCTTGTTGGGGCAACTGCTGTAGAAGACAAGCTGCAGAATGGGGTAGGATTGTCATTCTTTGTAGTCAATTTATATTGCTGTTTTCTGTACTTCAAATCTTCAACCACATTCAACTTACTATCCTCCTCAGGTTCCTGAGTGCATTGATAAACTTGCTCAAGCTGGTCTCAAGATTTGGGTATTGACGGGGGATAAGATGGAAACTGCAATCAACATTGGGTCTGTTATCCACAAATTACCTAGCCTCGTATACTATTACATTTATGTTCTAAATAATAAGGTTGAACTTGCACAAAAGTGCCTCTGTAACAAAGCATGATGAAGTTGTATTTTCCGTGGTACAGTTTTTCCTGCAGTTTGCTTCGACAGGGCATGAAGCAGATCTGTATAACAGCGAATTTAGACTCAGTATCCAGTGATGTCAAACAGGTACCCCTTTACATTGAGAAACGTATACGAGATTACTTTATGGACTTGTGTTTCATCTGATGTTGGGCCTAGTTCTTTTGTTCAACACCGCAGGCCATCAAGGACAGCATATTAAATCAAATCACCAATGCTACACAAATGATAAAGCTGGAGAAGGATCCCCATGCTGCATTTGCATTAATTATCGATGGGAAAACTCTGACATATACTTTAGAAGATGACGTGAAGCATCAGTTTTTGGGACTGGCAGTTGATTGTGCATCTGTCATCTGTTGTCGTGTTTCTCCCAAGCAAAAGGCACTGGTATGACCTTTTGTCTGTTTTATGTTGTGATTTTGTGGGCTCATTTTTACCGTTTTATACTGCATACGAGTATTTGATTTTTGGATTTATATGTGTGGATGATTGCTCACATGGATCCATCTTAGTTAGATAGGAAAAATTGGGTCCATTTAAATTCAGATGGATCTGTTAGTTCAGTTGTGTATGCCAGTCATTTCCACACTTTTGTAGATTGCATTGATCTAACTCTGTCACTATGTCAACTCTGAGATATAAAGTTTGCATTTTATATTGTCCTGATTTCTTAATCTTCTGGTGCCAGGTCACAAGGTTGGTAAAAGAAGGAACTGGGAAGACCACTCTCGCAATAGGTGACGGTGCAAATGATGTTGGCATGATACAAGAAGCAGATATTGGTGTTGGAATCAGTGGGGTTGAAGGTATGCAGGTCAGTGGCATACATGACTGTCTCTTTAAGAAAAACTATTTCTTAAATATCACTCCAGATGACTGGATGATTCTAACCTTTAACTTTGCAAGTTGGAATGGCATACATGTTATATTTCAGATGCCAAATCAAATTCTAGTTTTATATAGTCTTATTATTTTCAAAAATAACCCTGTGATTTGAAAAAACCTGTCATGTTTCTTTTTGCATGTCTGGGCTCCGTTTTTTTAGCTGTACTGTTGACCAGATGTCTTGTCAAGCCTTTTTGATATTTGTCTTGTAATTAGTGCTGTTGATCCACTGCAAGAGTAAAGTGAGCTTCCTTTTTGCACTATCAATAATAATTTGCAGACTGATACAAAAAATTGCTTAAAATGAAACTTATTTAACATTTTGGTATTTTCTTAATTCTTTTTGTCATTATAGTCTGAATATAGTTATTTCTAAATTCTGATCAGATTGAATTGAATTGCTAAATTTTATTTTAATGTGGAAAAGGATTTGCAAACTTTCTGATGTTTCCTTAATTGTGATGCACTTCTTAATTGTCATTTTAAGTTGTGGTCTCAAGCATGCAATTTCCTTTCAGGCAGTGATGGCCAGTGACTTCTCGATTGCCCAGTTTCAATTTTTAGAGCGGCTTCTGGTGGTTCATGGACACTGGTGTTACAAGAGAATTGCACAGATGGTAATTGATTAATGATTGTCTTGATCGTCATTCTCACAAGTTGGACCCCTTGCCTTCAATGCCTTGTGTGCTGTGTATCCTTTGCACGGATAGAGAAGCTCTTAATAACATTTTTAGCATGTGTCTATTATGAATTGATTCCTTCATTTCTCTTCTTAATCTGTATGTTATGCCTTGCAGATCTGTTATTTCTTCTACAAGAATATAGCCTTTGGCCTCACCATCTTCTATTTTGAGGCCTTTACTGGCTTCTCTGGCCAATCGGTTTATGATGACTGGTACATGATCTTGTTTAATGTTGTTCTGACATCATTACCCGTCATTTCACTTGGCGTTTTTGAACAAGATGTTCCATCGGAAGTCTGCTTACAGGTTTGTTCTCTTGCTATGTCTTCAACAAGTTTCATCCTCTGAAAAATTCAACCTATTAGTAAGCTGATGTTGTGCTTTGCAGTTTCCCGCACTATACCAACAAGGACCCAAAAATTTGTTCTTTGATTGGTACAGAATATTGGGATGGATGGCCAATGGTTTATATTCCTCCCTCGCCATCTTCTTCCTCACGGTCACCATATTCTATGATCAACCATTCCGTATTGATGGCCAGACAGCTGACATGGCCGCCGTCGGAACAACGATGTTCACTTGCATCATTTGGGCAGTCAACTGCCAAATCGCACTGACAATGAGCCATTTTACATGGATTCAGCATCTGTTTATATGGGGTAGCATACTTACTTGGTACCTCTTTCTCGTGTTATATGGCACACTTTCTCCAGACCTTTCCAAAAGTGCTTACCATTTACTTGTTGAAGCTCTTGGACCTGCACCTATTTATTGGTCAGCAACACTTTTAGTTACAATTACATGCAATCTTCCTTATCTTGTCCACATATCCTTCCAAAGATGTTTTAATCCCATGGATCACCACATTATCCAAGAAATCAAGCACTACAAGAAAGATATTGAGGATCAACACATGTGGACGAGGGAGAGTTCTAAAGCCAGACAAGAAACCAAGATTGGGTTCACTGCAAGAGTGGAGGCAAAAATCAGACAATTGAAGGGAAAGCTGCAGAAAAAACAATCTTTCTTGTCTGTTTTGTCCCCATCACGTACATAATTAACAGTTTTGAGTATTTTTAGGCTTTTCGGGTTAATTTTTTTGTTTAAATTTTGCCCCTTTTAAATTATTTGTTTGCTTATATTATTATATTAATTAAAAACGGGGTGAATTAAAGTCTCATTCACTGCAGAAAAACATGTATGTATGTAACATATTTACGTAGAAGAGTGTCGGTGTGTGTTTCTTATACCAAATGTTTATGATTAAGTGACATTGAAACAATGAAATAGCTACTTTGTATTTTTTTTAAGAAAAAAATTGTCTTGTGACTAGGTTCTATGACTGTATGGGGAGACGCCCCATCCCCAAGGTTCATGCCGTCAATGAAATGTTGGGGTTGTTAGTATAGTCACATTTTTACAGAACTACATATGTCTTCGGAAGTGTCCTTCTAGATATGTTCGGAAGTGTATCTTCTGATGCAATGGCGGAGCATAAAAAGTTTGTATAACTTTAGTGGTGCGTAATTTTAAGGTGATATTTATTTTGTTTTTTTATAAAAAAAAAAAAATTATCTTCTCCTTTAAAAATCAATTTCGTAATTATTTTTTATAAGAAAATATTTTTTACAAAAAAACTTTTACTTTTTCTGAAAAACTCCAAACAAAATCAGAGTTATTAGGTCTATTTATTTAAAAAAATTAAAATTTGATTTTAATTTTATTCTTAAATTTTTTTACAAAAAGTTATTTGAAAATAATAATTGTTTTAGATTTATTTGTTATCAATTAAAAATAATTTTAATCTTCAATAATTAAATATTTATTATTATATATTTTAACATAATAAAAATTATATTATTTATAAATAACTTTTAAAAATAAATTTAATTTTAATGATTTTTTTTATATTTTATTGTCAAAAAAGTTGTAGTAAATAAATAAAAAAATTAAAATGATAACTATTTAACTTAATTTTTCATTTAAAACTTATCTTTTAAAAATGTTTTAATAAAAAGATAAAATATTATAAAAATCATTTAAAAATAATCTAAAACAAACAGACCTATTAATTTTTTATTTTTTATTT
>JBBPBT010000850.1:18349836-18380793 GCA_037974875.1 Cicer bijugum | reverse complement strand
AAAAAAAAAAAAAAAAAAAAAAAATAGGTCGATGAAGAATGCGTGAGACGAGGTTTAGCGCGTGGCAACGAACATTGATTCATCATTCATTCATCTCTCACAATTTCTCTCTCTCATCATCATCTTCCTCATTTCTGTTTCCTTTATCCTTTTTTTCAGTTCCAATTTTGTCCTCTGCTTTTTCATCGTTTCTCAGTTATGCCCTCTTCTTCCGCGATGGCGTACTTGAAGTCGTAGCTCCGCTTTTTCAATTCCGATTTTCAATTTCCCAAACCTTTTAGGGTTTAATGGAACCTCGAATTGGGAACAAGTTCCGTCTTGGTCGGAAAATTGGTAGTGGATCTTTTGGAGAGATCTATCTCGGTTCGTTCTTCTAACTCGTCTCATCAGTTTTTGCATGTTCATGAATCACTATGACTTTCTCTGTTTTTGTTTTTTTTTATTTAATTAGTTATTTTTGTGCAGGAACCAATATTCAGACAAATGAAGAGGTTGGGATTAAGCTTGTGAGTATTCTGATTCTGACCTATCTACCCTAATTTGGAAGAAAAAAAAGTTAGCTTTTTAATTTTTGGTGATTGCAAAATTCAAATACTTTTTACTCAAGTTTGCTGAGAAATTCAAGGAGTTACATAAACTAGGAGAGTTGGAATGTTTTTAGTGATATTGAAATGAAACAATGGATTCCAAACAAAGAGTTGTAGAGACAATATGGGGTATTGAATTTCTTTTAGTATGCTTTTAATTTGTTTTCATCACTGAACTTGTTGGTTTATTTTTGCTTGGTAATTGAAGTTTTGTGCATCTCACTGCTGCAATATTGAAAGTATTAAATGCTAATTGCGACTTGATTAGATGAGTAGTTTGTTTTTGTTATTTTATTTTGCTTTTGTTTGATTCAGGAAAATGTCAAAACCAAGCACCCTCAATTGTTGTATGAAGCAAAGCTGTATAAATTACTGCAAGGAGGAAGTAAACTCCCATCTTTGGTGCATTTGTGTATTTTGGAACTCTTTATTTGTCATTGACTTCATATTACTCACTCGGTTTAAATGTTTTTGGTTGGCTATCTTTTATTTCGAAGCTGGAATCCCGAATATAAAATGGTCCGGGGTCGAAGGAGAGTACAATGTCCTTGTGATGGATTTACTTGGCCCTAGTCTTGAGGATTTATTCAATTTCTGTAATAGGAAATTGTCCCTCAAAACTGTTCTCATGCTTGCTGATCAAATGGTAGGCTTTCTTATATTGCATAAGCTTCTAATTGACACTCACCTGTTTTCTTAAAATGTCTCTATCTGGTGCTGTTTCCAGATAAATCGAGTCGAATTTGTTCATTCCAAGTCATTTTTACATCGGGACATCAAGCCAGACAACTTCCTCATGGGTTTAGGGAGGCGTGCAAATCAAGTATTTGTTTAATTTTTGTTTTCTCAGCTATTTTCTTAATTTTTCTTATCATGTCCTATGCATATGTATCCATTTCACATTTTCCTTTTTTGTAGGTATATGTCATTGACTTTGGTCTTGCTAAGAAGTTCAGAGACAGCACTACACATCGACATATTCCCTACAGGTACTTTTAGCGCATCTTTAGTTTTATGATTTTTTGCAGAATGGTTGCACAGTTAAACTTTAAACTATTCCTCATCGGTATATTCCTTATCATGCTTCTATTTTATAGAATCTACAATCAGGGAATGTCCTATATCTAGATGTTATGCCATTGTTAATTATCTATGTGAATAACTGACTATTTAGTGGGCAGGAAAGTATTCTTGTAAAAGAAACAACAGCTTCAAAGTTAACATCATTGAAAGATGTGAAACTGATGCGAACCTGGGGTTGGATTACTTAAACAGTAAATTGAAGAAAAACGGATCAATAATGAAAATAAAGAAATGTATTATTTATGGAAGTGGAAGATAACTGCAAAAGGATGAATATCCAAATCCCCACAGAGCTAGGCTCCTACAGAGAACAATATCCTCTGTCCATAACTAACAAATGACTTTCCAAAAGATAATCATTTCTCTCTCACCTTAGTCCCTATATAACTGATTGGGTAACATGCTTTCCTCACCCCCTGCCTCATCAGCATTCCTTTTCCCCCCTCCTAACAAACAAATTTTGCTTTGCGCTGGAAATTATCATGGTTTTGCATTCCAAACACTGATTACTTTTCTGCCCTTTGATTTGTATATGTTTCTATAATCATTGCATTACTTGTTACCCCAGTTCTTTAAGTAATTTGTCCGCTATGATTTGCCTTTGTTTGAACCAAGACCCATTGATGCCATACTTACTTGCATAATAACTTTTTCTGATGTGTAAAATTAGCCTATTCAATGCTTAAATCCAATAATATTATTTTCGTAATTATGTATAATGTTTTTAGATAATTTGGAAGTCCATATCATAGGTATGTATTCTTATAGTAGATATTTACTTTTTAAATGTTAAAATTAAGCGGCAGTATGAAGTATCAATTAGTTTTTCTGTTGTATGAAAGTTATTAAAGGGTGAATGTATGCCAACAACTAAACTTGGTTTCGTTGGATTCTGACTCTCTCTCTCTCTCTCTCTGGGTGTGTGTGATCGCTTTATATAGTGTTAAAAGTTATTTATTTAAAGAACAAGTAAGCACTTAATTTATGTTGCTCTAAATAGTCAAGGAAGTATACTTTTGTGCTTTTTCTCTGAATCTGACTTTCTTGTAATAATCCTTTGCAGAGAGAATAAAAATCTGACTGGAACTGCTAGGTATGCCAGTATGAATACTCATCTTGGAATTGGTATGCTCTCTTTATCTCATTTGATCAATATCCTTTCTTAATGACTATTGATTTTCACCTGAGGATGTCAATTCTGTGCTTTAATAGAGCAAAGCCGCAGGGATGATTTAGAGTCACTTGGATACGTTCTTATGTATTTTTTAAGAGGAAGGTAATCATTCTCTCGCCTCTATTATTTGGTATTTCTTATATCTTTTAGTTACCTACTATTTCTTATTTGGTATTTCTGCAGTCTGCCTTGGCAGGGATTGAAAGCAGGTACTAAGAAGCAGAAGTATGAGAGAATCAGTGAGATGAAAGTTTCTACTTCTATTGAGGTATGATTGAGTGATGAAACGGTATTTTATTTCATATATGTCCATTTTATCTTTGTAAAATCATAGTTGATTGTGGTTTGCTTTTTTGCTAGTCTCTTTGCCGTGGCTATCCCTCAGAATTTGCATCATACTTCCATTATTGTCGGTCACTGAGGTTTGATGATAAACCAGATTATGCTTATCTGAAAAGACTTTTGCGTGACCTTTTCATCCGTAAAGGTTTGAGCCTCGATTTCCGATTTATATTTCATTTGGAATGCACTAATGGCTATTGTCCTTGAAAACAATATTTTAGAGTGTAGATGGACTGTTTTAATGGGATTTTTAGCTGTTCTTGCCTTGTTGCTCCAGGATTCCAGTTTGATTATGTCTTTGATTGGACCATTTTGAAATATCAGCAGTCTCAAATCGCCACTCCTCCTTCACGGACCATTGTAAGTGATGTTGTGTTATCTCTCATTGCATTAGATGTTTGTTTGTTGAGATTAGGTTATTTTATTTTCATCGGAAATAACAATGTGATGCAGGGTCTTGCTGCTGGACCAAGTTCTGGTCTACCACTAGCTTCTCCAAATGCTGATGGACAGTCAGGTATAGTTTACATCCCTGATCTATAGTTTAACTATTTTGATTGAGGTGTTTACAGACAAATTGTTAGAGTATATTTTCATACCATTCAATAACCTGTTAGTTATTCTCTGATACCCCCCACCCCAATAGTTTGTCATTGAACGTATCCTTTTATGCTTTTTTTAATGTGGTGCCTTCTATTTAGGTGGAAAAGATGGTAGGCATACTGGGTGGTCTTCATCTGATCCCACTCGCAGGAGAAACTCTGGACCTATTGCCAATGATGGAATCTTATCTAGAGAAAAAGCACCACTTACAAATGACTTAACTGGATCTAAAGATGCTATGGTGCGTATTTTTATATAAGTTTGTTTTGTTGCATCTTGTTTCTTTTGGTCATGATTTGATTTCAAAAGTATTGTTGTATCACTTGTGTTTCTATACACATCTGAAAAATAAGATTAGCAGGTGCTGTAAATATTTCTCAAAACTCTGCATTTTTTAAACATGTTATATACCATTTTCTGGGCTTCACTTCTGTGTGCCATACTATTGAGTTTTATGGTGTGTATTGGTACAGTGCATGTTATTCTATTTCTCGGCAAATAAAATGATTATAGATGCTGTATGTAGTATGATTGTTATCATGCATATATGATATTTCTCGCTGGTTAAGGTTAAATGAGGTTATCTGTTTATATGACAATTATTAGTTTTCACATTACTTGTTTGTGCATGGTTTATGCAGTTGTCAAGTTTGAAATTCTTTCGGTCAAGTGGATCTGCAAGGCGAGGTGCTATCCTAAGCAGCCGTGATGCAGTTGTTGGCAGTGAGACTGAGCCCTCTCGTCCTCTCACTCTGGATTCGAGCCAAGGAGCACTTCGTAAAAGCTCTGGTGCTCAGAGAAGTTCACCTATCATGTCATCTGATCCCAACCGAGTATCATCTGGCAGAAACACATCATCAAACATAAAGAATTTGGATTCAACTCTTAGAGGTATTGAGAGTCTGCATTTTAATGATGAGAGGGCACAGTATTAGGAGCTGCTACTCTCGATCACCTTTCTTCTTTGTAAATTCTGGAAGGTTTACACTCGTAGTCACAAACTGCGGGGTGGAGTGTTGTCTGTGCGTTTTGCTGAAGAAAAGCTGCAAACGAATTGGGAATTATCCCCATAAGTATACAATAAAGATATATTTTGGTGGTTTCCTAACAAAACTAAAGGCATCTGTTCATATAGTCTCTGTTATACGGCTGATAAATATTTTCCATAAACTTTACCATTATTTTCTTTGATATTTTTAGCCTCAGTGATAAAGCATATCATTGCGCAAGATGTGAACCTGAGTTGTGTCTGTTTTTAGCACGATTCTATGATCAATATTTCATGTATGACAGTGGAGTGGAGCGAGTACCGGGTATTAACTATTATCACCTTGAATAACTACTGCCTTTAAATCCTGAATAAATATTAGTTGTGTTTGTAATTATTATTTTTTTAATCATAACAAATTGAACTTCATTAATGGATGTTCAAATTACAAAATGTTCTAAATCAAATTCTAAAATCCCTATTCTTTAATGATCAAGATTTTGTGGTCCGCAAGTATTCATTCGAATGACACATTTGTAGTAGTTGTAGTCCATGATCATATAGACATTGGTGTTGTATCCTTTTCTCTGTGGTGATTTGCTACAGTCCTTTAGCTAATAAACGTTTCTTCTCCAGTTTCTGTAGTAGCAGACTATGTAGTCTGCTAAGAGCTTGTTGGTCATCTCTCCTTCACTTAAATTTGATTTCTTAAATTATTTAGAGTCAACCGTTACAATAATTTAATTATTAACTTATCGTATACATTTTTTACACTTTTAAAATAAAAAAGTCAAAAATAATAATTTTATATGTTAATTTATTATTACACCAAAATTATTTTCTATCTATTTTTTCTCAAGTAATTTTTTTTATTTAATTTAATTGTTTCTAGTCTATACAAAAGTACACCTTATACAATACACAATTGTTTCTATTGAATATTCTTCCATGTTATTTTTGTCAATCCCATAGTTAAATTTTCAAACTTGCATGATCTAAAACTTCAGTTTCTACAACCGGTACTTAATGGTTTGTTTAACGTTAGATATAATTAAAATCCATTTTAGGAGTTTTATTTTTCCACCTATTATAACGACTTTAATTTTTATCTATTTAAGAGTTATAATGTCAACATGTATACCTAAAGAATACAATCCCTATCAATGGCACCAAAGAAAGAAACATCACTTAACAAAATGATTGCAAATATGTCCACAAACATAATAATGCAAATTATTTTATTGCTAATACTATTGTCACACGTATCAAATGCATTTAATTGGGAATGTTGGGGAGCTTCAATGTATGAACTAACATTTCAAAATAAAATGGCTGATGATACTCCAGGATATGATATGAATGAAGATGAGTTAATAGTTAGATGTAAATCGGATGATATATTCTATAAAGATCAAGTAGTAAAACCAAAGCCAGAAGCAACTTTTACATTTAATGATGGATGGGTCTTTGGTAGGACGTTCAATTGCACTGCTAGTTTGGCTTATTATGATTGGGAGGCTACATTTATAGCTTTCAATTCTACTATAGAATGCAAAAAAGATAAACATTGTATATGGCAACTTCGCAGAAGACATCCTTATTTATATGATTCAAAACATAAACAATGGGTGCAACAAGAGTATGTTTATGATCCATACAACGACAAATAAATATGTAATTCTTTAAGTCAATTATTCAAGACACTTGGCCATAAACAATTTTTCATTACTGTCAACTTTTGATGCCCATTATAAAGAAGGTTGTCATAAGAAATAATTAGTAATATTAAAGTAATAAGGGAGAAATTTGCTCCCTAAATTTCTATGGTAATTTGCTCCATAATATATTGAGGACAAATCTGGCTATTAACATGAGTATCTCATCTTCACTTTGCCGTAATTCAAAATTTTTCAAGATAGAAAAAAAGTCTAAGCCTCAAGGCTCAACTTATTTAAAAAAGTTTTTAAATTTTACTTGTCTTTTCAAATTAGGATAACTTAATTTAGATAAATATGCTTAAGATACACAATCTTAGAAAAAGTCAATAATCTGAAATCTCAAACTAAATAAAATATAGTTTAAAATATTTATTATTATTTGAAAAATTTTGGTATGCATGGGTTTGATTGAGTACCGATACTCATAAAACAAAATCAATCCAAAATTTAAATTATTTAAGAATTAATTAAAAATAAAATAATAACAGCTTCATATGATTGATTGTTGAATACTATAATCAACCAAACTCTAAGGTAAAGGAAGACTAGAGACCAAATATTTTCTTCTTTTTATTTTTTGATGAAAAATATATATTTTTTCTTCTAAAGTTCCGTATTTCTTTCAACTATTATAGTATATACTTTTCTAGAAACAGTAAATGAAAACTCCAATATAAATCAATGAGTAATTCCCACCTTTTTTTTATGAGCAAATTCTAATTGCTTTCTTCACCTCTTTTGGAGACAATGAAAAACATCAGAACCAAAAAACCAAATGCTAGTTCCAAAGCAATAGTATTACAGTACAGTACCATTTATGTTTGAATTGATGATTAAGAAATTCAGAAGCTAGCACATATTTATACACATATATTGCCTCCTTGAAATTTGATGAACTGAGCAGGATGACATCTATATAAACTTTGGATTTTAACTTTTTAACTCTTTGTAAGTATAGTGAATTTAATTTAGATACATCCATAATGTAAAATATTTTATACCATCAACACATCACAACTATTTATGTTTATTATATCTATTACTTTAAAAATGATTAATATTCAAAACAAATGACTTAATGTAAATATAAAAACACTTTATACCGCCAATCTATATAAATTAAATACAACTTAGATAGATTTAGTATCCAAATTAAAACAAGAAAATCGCAACACAAAACAAAACAAAAACATAAAAAAAGAAACTATAGACTGTATAGTATATAAATAATTATATACCCATCAATTAATGAATCACCACCATCTGCATGTGTTCTTGATCCACCTGAAACTCTTCTTGAAAGTACCTTTCATTTTCCCTTCAACATCATATACTTTATACCCAGCTACTCTTTTCTTTCTCTGCAACTCTGGATCATTAATATAGCTCCAATTTTTTGATGTTTTTCCAAATGTTCTTTCCCCTTTTTCAATCTTCATTTCTTTATTACTAACCTCATAAGCATAATTTGTACTGTAACATCTCAGATCTTGCATGCTAGTGGGAGCTACCCTTCCATCAGTGTAACTCTCAATTTGTAAACTCTCATATCTGCATGATTTGGATCTGAATTCCATATATGATGAGAATTCTCAAACTTGAGAAATTAAAGAATAATGAAGGTGAGGAAATATGGTTGATGGTTTTGCTTTCCTTTTTCCTTCTTGTATTTTATTGGTATTGTTTATTAATTCTAGATTTTTTAACTTTATATAAACAATAAATTTTTGTATAAAAAATGTGGTGATGTTAATAACTTAATATTTATTTTGTCGTTTTTTCTTGAATGGAGTTAGTATGGGCAGAGAAACTTTCAACTTTGGTTAAGACAGCAGAATTTCATGAGGTGTTGTTGTTTGACTGGTTTTCACACGTGGAAGTGACAAAAAATGGGAATTTGGAATAGGTCCAGTTCACTGCACCCTAGATTTTAAGGTTGGATTTTAACTATTTTTAAATTTAAAAATTTTAAATCCAAAATTCTTAAACCCTTTAATTTTGATTGGACTATTCAGATATATTCCTAACATCTATCGCGGGTGGTTTATAATATCCACATCTGATTTTCTAACTTAACTAACTTAAATGATTAGTAACTTGATATAAGCCAAATCCAATGGTGGAGTATGATCACATGGTTGGCAATAAAGTACAAAAAGAAATAGGAAAGAGATAGAAATATGAGCACCCTGTTAACTAATTAATCAAACAAATTTGATAGAATCCCAATACAAATTGCATCAGACCACTTGTGTTTGATCTCTAATAGTCTAATAATGAGTAAAATAAATTAATAAATAAATAAAATTCAAAAGATAGTACTTGTCCAAGAGCAAAATCCCTGACGACTTAACATAGAACAAAAATTAACTCATCAGAGTAAATCAGCAACATTTGATGGCAGCTCCTCTATACTCACATTGTAGAATTTCTGAATATCAGCCAGCATTCTGGTATCATCCATGGTCACAAAGTTTATAGCAACACCTTTCCTTCCAAATCGACCACTACGACCTATACGGTGGAGATAGTTTTCAGGTTGAGTTGGGAGATCATAGTTTATGACCAAAGACACTTGTTGCACATCAATACCACGTGCCAAAAGGTCGGTGGTAATGAGAACTCGAGAAGAGCCAGACCGGAACTCGCGCATGATGATATCCCTAGTGTTCTGGTCCATGTCACCGTGAGTGGCCGAGACTGTATGATCATTGCTTCGCATCTTGTCGGTGAGCCAGTCCACTTTGCGCCTTGTGTTCACAAAAATGACACTCTGAGTGATTGCCAGAGTCTCGTAGAGATCGCATAATGTCTCTAGCTTCCATTCTTCCTTATCAACATTGACATAAAACTGCTTGATACCCTCAAGAGTCAGCTCATCACGCTTTACCAGAATTCTAACTGGCTTATTCATGAATTTCCTGGTAATCTCAAGGGCTTCAGGTGGCATTGTAGCAGAGAATACTCCAACCTGAATTTTTCCTGGAAGTAGCTGGAAGATGTCATAGATCTGCAACATCAACCAAATTTTTTGTAATGTCATTTAAAATGGAACATGAACTTTAGCTAGACATCACATCATTAAGATTCAGCAAGTAAAACTTTGTTATTATTTTGCTTTTTATTAAAAGAGAGAGGACCAATTTTGGTTCCTAAGAAAAAATGCATAACCTAATTTAGTTCTGGAGAAAAATGAGTCATTTTTAGTGTCTAAAATAAAATAAACCAGGACAACTTAGTCGCTATCACGTAACACAACATGCAATAGAAAAGCATTAAACAAAGACTATTTTGTCCCGATTTGTTTTTCTCATGGATTAAAAGATGCTCCTATTTTTCTCAGGTATCAAATTGGGTCTTCACTCTTATTTTTAAAAAAGTATATTGACAAACCTGATCCTTGAAACCACGTGAAAGCATTTCATCAGCCTCATCCAGAACAAACATCTTTATGCGATCTGAGACAAGAGACTGCCTCCGCAACATGTCAAACACACGTCCTGGAGTGCCAACAACGATGTGAACACCAGCTTGGAGAATGCGCTGATCCTCACGAACACTTGTCCCACCAACACAAGCATGAACCTTAACACCAAGGAAATCGCCAAGAGCTCGCATGACCTTCTCAATCTGTTGAGCTAGCTCCCTTGTAGGGGCCAAAACCAAAGCCTGGCACTGAACCAATCCGTAATCGAGCTGCTGCAAAATTCCAGAACAAAACGTGGCTGTCTTCCCAGTTCCTGACTGAGCCTGTTGAATCACATCCAGACCTTGGCAGAAAGGAACAATTCCTCTTTGCTGGATTGCAGAAGGCCTCTCAAAACCTTCAGAACAAGATAAAACATCACACACATGATTCTGTGATAACTGTAGCAAGAGAAATATTATATTCTTTTAAACATGTTCACCGAAGCCTTCATACAAATGTACTCGTTTTCAAAACAACGAAAAGTTTAGAAAATATATTGGATTCTACCACGTTGGTCTGTTTATTTTTTCCTTTCTACTCTGGTAAATAATTTTGAAACACAAATATATTTAAAATACAAAAACTACAGCCATGTATGACATGAAAACGTCCATGTCCATTGTTACCGTAAGCATATATGCCTCGCAGAAGGTTTTCTTGCAGCCCCATTGCATCAAAGCTATCATGGACTTCATCATATGAGGTGAAGAATTCTTGCCCATCACTGGCAAGCCTGTGAAGTAAATTTACAAGACATCAAATTACATAAAAAAAAAGGTACATGAATAATGAATTCAATCATTACAAATAGTGAACAATATGAAGTATAGGAACACACAGTTCATTCATCTTAGTGTCATAATGATTAGCATCAAATTGTGATCCTTCTGGAGCCAAACCTGCCATCACTACAAAAACCAAAACTTATGTTAAGAAAAAGAAAATACAAAGCCGTACATTAGGATTCCAGAAAAAGCAAAACAGATAATTAAAGAAAGTCCCGAAAACCATTCAAGTACAACTCGAGCAACAGCATAACAGGAACATGAGTTTGGAAGAGATGTTACTGTTACTCACACACATGTTTAACAAAAGCACTTCCTCCACCATGAGACATATAACAGAAGAGCAAAACTTGCAGTACATGAAGAATGAAATGCAAACACAAACACTAATAAATAAAATCACTAAAATAAAAAGTTGCAATCCACTAGGAGTTTTAGAAAATGCATTTGAAAAATGGCGTGAACTTTTTTAAAACTTCTAAAAAAATGTATTATTTTCAGAATTTCTGAAAATGAATTCTTTTCTCTCAAGTTAGCTTTCATATTCTCTTTATCACAATTTAAAAACAAAATCTATAACCAAATGTCATTCATACCAGCCACTCACATACAGTAAAAATTGAAAATAATGTTAAGAGAGTAAACAGTCCTAAACTTCAATTTCACTAAAATATCTGCGGAAGACATAAAAAAGGCAAAAATTGGATAGCAAAACAAATATTTCCCACTCATCTAACATTCATTGAAACAGTACCAAAATCAAAGGGTGACTAGAAAAACAAACACGTGTAATTATTCAAATGCCAACTCCTGAGATGAAATTGGGTACAATATATTAAAGATCATAACAAGTATCCAAATATATTTCCAGACAAAAAAAAAAACTAAGTATTCAAATAACAAATCAATTAACAAATATTTACAGGGATATAAAGTTGGCTAGATGACAAGAGTTAGAGAGTGAAGTGATAAGAGATCATAGGTTCCATCCACACCATCAACAAAATACTAACAATATTAAAAATACTAATTATTAATATCGGCCGATACAAAAATAAATAAATAAATATGTTTCAAAAAAAAATCACAAATATTCACCACCCTAATAACCCTACAAATCTAAAAACATGAACTTTTTGCATGGAAACTAAATAACAACCGAAAATAAAATTGATGGGTCGGTAAAAAGATGAGAACTTTGAATGAGAAAAACAATCAGATCAGCAACAGATTGATAACACATAATCAGTGATTAACAATATTTGATGAATTTATATGAAAAAAGAAAAATAAAAAAGATTAAAACCTGGTAATGAGCGTTGAAGAGTTGAGAGAAGCGAAAGAATGAAGAGATAGCGGCGAAGGGGGAAACTCCTCGGATCTGCACCGTGGAGTTAAAGAGTGGCGAATGAAAAGGGAAGAGGTACTCTTTATATATTCGAGAAAGGGTTAAAGGTAATTATGATTTACCACGTTTACCCTTTCGCATTACTTTTTTCAGATCCTTATCATTATTGTTTTTTATTTAATGATTTAGATTATCAAATAAGATTTTATTTTATTTTATTTTAAATTTGTTAATGATTTGTTTTTTTTTATATATATAAATAATTTGTTGGCTAAATTCCCATACATTAAGTACCTCATATATATAGATGTACTTGAAGCTAGGGTTGTGCAAAAAATCCGGTTATAAGGCCCAAATCCAAAACCAAATTCAAATCTATTTTAAAAATCCGATTTAAAACATATAGTTATAATCCAGTTATTTATAAACCGCTTGGATAACCACTTATGTTTTATATTTAGATTTGATTTTTATCCGGTTTTAATCCACTACCAATATTTTGTTAATTTTGAGATTTTATTTGTTGAAATAAATTTGAAATTTATTTTTTTCGAAAAATTATCGGAAAAAAATAAAATAAAATAAAATAAAACTTTTTTTTTCAAAAAAATTTTAAATTGAATTTTTTCTCAAAAAATTTGATGAAACAAATTTTAAAAAAATTTATCGAAAAAATAGATTATTTTAAATAATCGATTTTTAAACTATGAATAAATGATCTTTTAAAAAATAATCAAACTTTAACCGATTTTGAAAAAAAAGTCGATTTTAAAATTAAAATTTTCAAAACCGGTTGCTTAATTATAAACTGGTTATTTAACCATAACCAATTTTACAATTGGTTTTATAACCGGTTTTAAACCAAATAATGGATTTGGTTATAAATCCAAATCCATATATTAGTTTTAAAATGGATATGGTTTGATTTTTAAAAAAAGCCAACCATGCACACCCCTACTTGAAGCTATCTATTTAACTCTATTAAAAGAATACAAAAATTATTTTGATAAGAAATTTATAAAATAAATAATTGTTAAAAAAATTAAGATGTTTATTAATGTAAATGTATTTTCATAGATAACTTTTTTTTACATTTTCACTTTTTATTTATTTATAGAAATATTGATAATTATTGTAAAAAAATTATAGACAATTATTTATTAAAAAGTATCTTATTTTTTTATAAACAAATACAATTAACACAAAATTTAATATATATATATATATATATATATATTTGGATTATTAGAGGTTAATAGAGTAAATATTGTCTTGGTCCGGCTGGAAAAACAACAATGACATCTCTAATAATTTTTTTTTTACAAATATATCTCAATGTCCTATGCGGCTAGGCCCATGTCAATGAGCAAATGGGAAACCATACAAAGAGGGAGTCACCAGAGAGAATTGTACCAAGCACCCCCCTATTGTACCTGCCACCCCCCATGCATGATTAAAAGACCATTATACCCTCCATTTCTTATATAAAAATCCTAAAAAAAATTTACTTTCATTTTTTACACTCCCATTCGAAAATTTCACATATTCGAAGTGCATCCAACCTATCTCTCGAAGATTTAAGAGTTTTGAAACTAAAAAGTAAATTTTTTTCGAAACTTTGCATGTGTCTGAAACTTTCGAAATGCATTACTCGAAACTTTAGAAACCTTCGAAGCTTTACCTGATCGTGAAATACTCGAAAGTTTGGAAAAATTCGAAACAAGAAACTTTCGAAAGTTTCTTTGTTGTAGAAAGTTTCGAAGATGAAGGAAAACTTTCGAAGTTGATTGAAACCTTCGAAGGCAAAGTTTCGAAGATGAGGGAAAGATTCGAAGGCAAAGGTTCGAAGATGAAAGGAAAGTTTCGAATGTTTCGAAAGTTTCTTAAAAATTCGAAATTTTCGAAATAAGGCTTGATTCAAAAAATATTAAAAAAAAACTCCTTTGTTACATTAGTTTGTTTTATTATTTATAATTTTCTTTAATATGTAAATATTTATATATTACCTTTTATTACATTATATTTTTTATTGTTTATAATATTTTTTAATACGTAAATATTTATATGTTGCTCTTTATTATATTAATTTTTTTTATTGTTTATAATTTTTGTAATATGTATATATTTATATGTTGCAGTGCCTAGGATGCGAGGTGCTTTCGGGCAAATTATTCGCAACATTATAGGAGGTGATGGAGGTGATTTAATTAAAAATTAATTAGTTGAATTTAATATCTTATATTTATATAATGTATATGATTAGATTTAAATAATTTTATATTAAATAATAAATTTTTTTTGCCTTTTATTATATTATTTATTTGTCTTTTATAATATTTTTAATATTTATTATAGGTGGTCATAGAGGAGATGGTGCAGCAGAGAGAATTCCACCAACAACATCAAATAGACGACGAAACGAAACAAATCGTCCAATTAGGCAGCGTCGTCGAAGACAAGACCATGATGATGTTGTCGAGTCTACTGTCCATGCACGTATGGAGGAGGATGTCCCTGAGCCTCCTCAGATGGAGGAGGATGTCCATGAGCCTCAGATGGAGGAGGATGTCCTTGAGCCTCAGATGGAGGAGGATGTCCCTGATTTTACATCCATTTAACATATTATTTTATTTATATATATTTATCTTTTTATCACGTTATCAATATATTTCATCTATCACACTATTCTCTTTTATCTCCTTATTTCTCAAGATGTATACACCCTAATAGATGTCCACCAAACATTTAAAAAAAATTATTTATCAAACTATATACTTCAAAGAATAAAATAATTTATTTATTTATCTATCAGTCATTTGATTCATTCGTGATTGAAGGTCTCCCCAGTTCGAACACTAGTCAAATTTTTATGACAACATTCAAACATAAAGTTGAGATATATATTAGGATTGAAAAAGATAAGAATGTGAACAAACTCACAACATCTAAATTAATAACATAAAACAACAAAATATATACAAATATGACAAAGTCTACAAATTAATAAAATGAAGTATCTAGAATACACATGCCTTCGAAATTGTAACTTCAAATACTCCAAAATCACTAGTTGAATTTGCATTGAATCAATGTTATTTATCAATTTGAACTAAATGAACACCGTAACAAAACAAGAAACCAAATATGTCGTACTAAGACAACAAATAAAACAATGAAAAGTCCAATGATGAAATCACAAACTAAATACAAAAGAAAATTAAATATGTGTGAAACTACTTTTTTAAATAAATAAATAAAAAAGAACAAAATAATTTAAAGAAGTGATTTTAGAAAATAATTTTTTTAATCCAAAATCACCTTTCTTCAATAGAAGAAGAAAAAAAAAACTATTAGGTAACTAGCTTTTGGCAAGAGATGAGCGTGTGTGAGATAGTATTATTTGATATACAATTAAGTCTTATAGTTTCTATTGCTCCCACTTTGGGTCCAATTTCCATTCAATATTTGGTAGTGTTGTTACTGTTACAATATAATAGAAAGACAAGTTCGACCATTTAAGAAAATAATTATTGCATATTTAAGATAATATCTTCATGAAGAAAGTGTTCAATACATTCATATATATACTAAAGCATCTCAATGATACTTGATAGACAAGAGACAACATGTGAAACACCAAGATAATATTCTCATGATGAACAAGTTCATTGCACTTATAAATGTTCATATCAGTTCAGCAAACTAGCAAGATCAACTTTGAAGAATAAATTATTTCAAGATTGAGTCATTTATTTAAAAAATGATGAAAGAACATTCACCAGAATGTTCTGTTTGTTCTATTAAAGAACACACAACAGTAAAGATCTTTTTGGAAGGACAACATGCAATAAATCAAGTGACATTTTGCACATGGACTTTTGAACATTTAATAACTAATTAAAAGTCAAGATTTGAAGGTCTACTTGCAAAAGCAAACATGCAAAAATGTTCTCAAGAATGATACCTAGATTGATCTCCAGATTGATGACATAATGGTTGCATAACATTCTAGTTGTCTTAAATAAAATACAACATATAAATGAATCAACTTTGGGATCACTAAAAGACTATCTTTTACCTTAGATCCCAAACACTTTTTATCATACATATTGAAATTAATTCAAGTCTATCTTTTACGCTAAATTGATTGTGTTTGTAAAAATTCTTTTAAGGTTGAAAGGTGACTATAAAAATTGGTTGAAAGATGAAGATTGTAATTGATCAATGTGTAATCAAGAGAAAATGTGTAAATGAGAACATTTTAATTTTGAAACACATTGTAAAATTCTCACGGTTGTAAAGACTAGACTAGTCCATACTTTTTGTGTGTAATATTTCTATCCTTATCTTTAATTATTTGTACACACAAATGACACTTTACTATAAACTAATATAAATATCTAGAACATTTTGTATATTATGTTTCAAATCAAGATTGATCTTGAATTAATTTAAATTAAGCACATAAATCCAAATTTTAAAATAGACACATTTCAAATCTAAATTTTGTGATTGACATTGCTACTTCACTATACACCCCACTAAATGCTCACCTAACATTTAGAAAAAAATCTTTATCAAAATATATACTTCAACTAGCAAAATACATTTATTTATTTATTTATCTATTAGTCATTTAATTCAGTCGTAATCAAATGTCTCTCAAATTCGAACACTAGTCGAATTATGACAACGTTCAAATATAAAGTTGATAACGATATTCAATCATTTAAATTGATATAAATTATATTGTTCAAGAACAATACAATTCAAAGTCGTTAAGATTGAAAAAGATAAATCTGTTAACAAACTCACAACATTTAAATTAATAGCATAAAACAACAAAATATATACAAATATGACAGTCTACAAATTTAATAAAAATGTAGTGTCCGAAATATGTGTCTCTAAAGTTGTAATCTTGAAGATGCCAAAATCATTGGTTGAATTTGAATTGAATCGAGATTATCTGTCAATCTAAATCAAATGAATAATGCAACAAAACGGAAAACCAAATATGTCGTACAAAGACGACAAACAAAACAATGAAAAGTCAAAGGCCGTAATATGAAAGATAACTAAATACATGTGTAAACTACTTTTTTAAATAAAAACGAAAAACAAAATAATTTAAAGAGGTAATTTTAGAAGAAGAAAAAAATTACCCAAAATCACTTTTCTTCCCTGGAGAAGAAGAAAAATAATTCTTGGACGGCTTGCTTTTGGCAAGAGAGGAGCGGCTGTGAGATAGTATTATGCAATATACAATTAAGTCTTATAGTTTCTATTGCTCCCACTTTGGGTCCAATTTCCATTCAATATTTGGTAGTCTTGTTACCCTTACAACATAATAGAAAGACAAGTTCGGTCATACAAGACTTCCCCCCACCTTTAAGAAATAAAAATGCAAAAGGAGTCTGATAAATACATCTGAAAAAAGTTGTTAAAATATCATTTCGCTAGACACCAAATTTTTACATATCAAAATCAAAATAAATCTATTTATCAACCTTGCATTGACCAACTTAAGTCCAGTTGATCGTTTCACCACGCAAACCTGCATAAATAGACCAACAAGATCATTGGTTATTATTGAGAAAATCACCCTATTTGCAAATTCACTAACAAGTATGAAAGAGTATTTATCTACATTGTTCATAAAGTTTTTGTGCTAGCAACAACATTGCATCATTTTGTTCAGCCAAGCATGAGAGTCTTTCAGTCTCCTTGACTGCCTCATCTGCCAGATATGATTTGTGTTCAGCATCAGCAACTCTGTATGCTGCAGTATCAGCTGCTTCCTTCAGCACATCATTAGAGATGGATGATTGCCATTGCGGCTTGAAATCTTTTTGTTTTGGTGAAGGTGGTTTTGTCACCATTGAGGCTTCTTTTTTTAGCTTGTAACAATTTTGTACCTGCAGTAGATGGTAACTTGTCCAATTCACCAAGAAAATTAAGATTTGAGATATTTCAGTTTAAGAGTGCAAAGTCTCCATGGGAAGGTGGGATGGAAGCTATTGTAATGGTAATAGACTTGCTTGTAGGACGATGAAAGAGAGCAAAGGTCAGCTGCTATTTACAGAAATATCCCCCATCCAAGACCCTTACAACCCCATCCAAGACCTTAACAATAACACGGCAGAGCCACAAAATCAAAGGTCTTAAGAATACAATGAAAAGCCCACAAAGACGCTAAGAAATACAAGGGAAAAATTGAGGAGCATAGGAGGCAGGCAGATGTTTGTTTGTGTTTTTCGAAAAAGAAACAGAAATCACTCACTAATAGATATAATAACGTGCATTAAAGCAGAGTAGGTGAAATATTAAATATTAATAACTGACATACAAAGTTACATAAGCATCACAGAGGATTAATTTACCTTTTCAAGCTTCCCTTGATTCACAAGAGTCCTCAACCTTGAACTCAGCGCCCTTCTGAAATTTTGAGGAACCTGATGCTTTTGCTGCAGAATTATATGTGGTTATGATTACTTTTAAAAGTCTAAAATGAAAAAAACATGTAGAATACCGAATATAAAACAACAACTTGCACAATAGACACTCCATATAAACTAATTTTCCAACTTACATCAAAGCAAATTATATGCATTTCTGTACAAGGCATTGGTACGTAAAATCATCTTAATAGCATAATCTCAAAACCGGGTATTTCAATCCAACTCACAAAATGGGATACTATGTGTGTTCTCAAATATATATGGAAACATTAAAAGCAATAAAAAAAACTTTATCTAACCTCGATGAAATTAGCAATGGCATTTAGATCAGAACCATTAGTATCCTTTAATGTAGATAGAGCTTCAAAAACCATGGCATTATACCTGATAAAACAAACAAAAGTACCAATAATCCCACATTATATGATATATTAATTGACTGAACAAATAGCATGTCATGTTAAAATGCTCCATCAAATTAATAGCAAAAGAACTAATGATAGTCACTAGTCACCTAGAAATGCTTTTCAGTGTAAACTATAACTGCACAAATAGTTTGGCAACATCATGCTTCATTATACTACAAAATAAAGTACATGAGTGGATAACATAATTCTTCATCAGACTATCAAACACTTATGCAGTTAGACCTGTCAAATCAGCCCGAACACGCCACTCAGCCCTGACCCACATGGGTCTGAGCCAAAGCTAAAAAACCTACACTTACAAAAGTCTACAAGCCAAAAACCCCTCAAAAACCAGTGGGCTTGGGCTGGCCCACTGATCCTATTTTTAAAAAAATGCTTTCAAACAAGTAGGCCTAGCCCATTCTATGGCGAGCCCACTCCATGGGATGGTTTGCTAATCAACTAAATCTCAATTAATTAAAGATATCATTGATATTGATGAGTGCTTAACGACTTTATCCAGGCAGGATCGCAAAGCAATCATCTGTGATGATATCAGTTTATTATTTCAACCTCACAATAAAATAATTTCATTCCAGATGAATTCCCTTTATTCTAAACTTTCAAGCATTCAAAGAAGTGCATGAAATTTGAACAATAAAATATGCACTAAAGCAAAAATTCCAATTATAAGAAGTTTCAACAACATTCACAAAAAAATTCCCCAATAATACTATTTCATACATGCGAAGGCGTAAGAATAACATCCATATCAGCCATTTTTTGAAGCATGGAAGTAAATTTATCTATGTTTAAGCAGCAAAGCGAAGAGTCAAACTCAAAACAAAATGATAAATAGAGTTCATTGCGATTGAAGTGCCTTGATAAATTCAAATAAAAACTCCAGATTTGCCACCTCATGTACCCCAAACACATTTTCAATGTCCAGCAAACAACCAGAAATTAACAAAAAATGTACAGAACAAATAAAACTGTACATAGCTTTGAATACAATTGTCATGTAAGAAAGTGATTTTATTAGTGTATGAACACTATCTTTAAAATCTTGATCCATTTTGTCATAAATGCAATTTATGCAATATATTTTGCAGTACACATATTGTGACTTTAAATTAAAGGCTCAATCAAGCTTTTGGCCCCTATAACTGACATTTATGTTCACTCTGTTCCCTATTTTTAAAAAACCATTCTCACCCTGGTCCCAAATATATAATAAATGGCTTGTCTGTTATGAATTACGTTTGATGCAGGCACGGTCTGGGAATTGATTAGTGAAAGGGGAAAAAATCCTTCAGCCATAAGGCCAACTAGAGTTCAAGTGCATTGAAACACAGTAAGATACACAAAATCCCTCTCAATTCCCTCTGCTATTACATGCACACCTATAGCATTGATTTTATTCCCTTAAAGAGCAGACTGATTGTCACATATAAGAACTAAAAATTAATCAAATTTCTTGAAATGGGACCAACATGCAACTGTCAACTTAAAATAAGAAACACAAATTTCTTATGAATTACAAACTTTTTGTTTCGTAGGGGGTTTATTGAATGTGTAAAGAGCAATCACTAGTCACAACTAATCAACTATATATCTCTTATTGGAATGGAACCATTGGCCATCCCTGTGCAAAAGTGATGCTCTAATTGCTTCTTTCCATCCTTTTTCTACAAAAATTACAACACTCCTTGTACCGTAAAACTATATAGTCATAATATGTATGGGAGAATATATGGATTAACATACCTTGGAGGATTTTTAACATCTTGGTCATTTTGAGAAGAATCATCAATAACAATATCAGAAGAAGGAGCAGCTGCAGCTTTGAGCTTGGGTGCCCTAGAACTTTGAGTACCATTACTCACATTCATATTCCGCCATTTATCCTGAATAAAAAGGAAAAAAATTATTACAACAAACAAAAAACAAAAAGAGTGAGTGAATAAGCATATTGGTTCACTAAATTATGATTAATGTTAACTTAGGACCATTTTTTACTAATGTGTTACAATTTCAGTGATATATTTACTAATTCATAAAATTTAGGGGATTATTTTGATGGAAGCTCGCAATTTGAACAACAAATTTGCATATTGACTAAAAAACAAAAAGAAGCAAAAACCGAATAACCCTAAGAAGAAGAGCACCTTGAGGTCGATGTTGGAACGAGAAGTGAGTAAAGGTGCGAATTGAGGATCAACGAGAATGTTCTTCCATTTACCAGCGCCGTACTTTTCAATTCCAGCAATAAGCGCTTCTTCTTCTTCCTGTGTCCATTTCAGCTTCTGATTCCCCATTCCCTTTCTTCTTCTTTTCTCTCTCTACCTTTCAGTTTCAGTTAAAAAGCTCTTCGCGCTGAATCAAGCTTCGCTAAACTTCCTTTCTCTCTTTTCATAGAAAATCAATTTGATTTTTTATAGCACACATAGAAGAAAGTTTTAACCGTTGCTAGTATATTCAATCTAGTTCGCAAAACAATTTCAGTATTTCTCAATAATTGAGCCAATATTTAAACACCAGAAAGTTTTTATATTTAACAAACTCACACACAATTATTACAAACTCACCAAAAAAGTAGAAAGATAATCTAGTCCAATGCCTTTGAGTATATATGTCTTACGTTATTATTATTACCAAAAGTTTCATTTTAATTGCTTTTTACTTTTATTGTCAAAAAAGTTTTAAACTTTGGATACAAACTTAAATCTATAATTTGTTCTTTTAAACCAATAATCTAACAGGAAGTAAAAGATTTTGCAAGATTTTGAGGGCTCCAAATACAACAAAATATATAAAGCATAATTACTTATATTATTGTCACATTAACATGAAAGCAGTCACACATTTAACATAATTATACATAACTGGTGGTACAAGGAATTGAAATTCCTTGTCTTACACAATTTATTTAAAACCACAATCACAATTATTCATAATTGAATAACACCCTTTTAAATAGAGATTGTATCGGGTATTCCTCTAAAAGTTAACCCTTCCTCACTTGAAGGATAAAGTAGGGTTTAAGACATACTAACTGGCCCAAGCCCATATCTTGAAGCATAGGCCTTTGTGGAAGTTGAGTTTATTAGCCTTATATATGGAATTATTGTATCATGGTGATCAAGTAGGAAAAATTTCTTGTTTTGTATAATTGTATAGCCTGCTCAAAAAAAATTACATGGTCATTCATTGTAAAAATTTGGTTATAAAGAAACAACAAAGTTCAACACAAAGGACACAATATTTATCTTTACCTCATCAATAGGGAGACCCTCTAAGTTAAGCTCTATGTGCTCATAGTTAGTTTATTTTTTGAGGAAATTCCTGTAATTATTTTGAAAAATCATGAAAGATGCGATGTTAAACAATTAGATGCACTTAAGTCTATGAATATTAGAATTAATTACAATTTTAATCTCTTATTTTTATCAATTTAAATTGGTTATTCTATTTTAAAATTCGACAATTTTTGTCTCATAGTGATGTGACATATTTTAACTAATATAACATATGATACAATGATGTAAACTAATTAACGTCTAAGAAATCACAATAAAATCTTCTAAAAATTTAACTTTCAATTTAAGAAATATCATTTTTTAATTTAATTAATAATATATGAAAAATTAATGCATTTAAATAGTTCTATATCATGAAATTGTATCTCATTTCATTTAAAATATGTCAAATTATCATTTTTTTAGTTCGAAAATCTGATGAATAAAAAATATCGACTTTTAAAATATAGAAATTGATTCCGTGAATTGATAAAAATAAAGAAACTAAAACTGTAATTAAATTTTTATTTTATAAAATATACATATATACTGCAATTAGGTTAAATAATTTTTTTAATTCTTATAGTTATCTTAAATTTTGTTTTTAGTCTCTGTAACCACTTTTTAATTCCTACAAATTACAAAGCCGCATGTTTTTAGTTGTTTTCAGAGATTAAAAGTATGGTTTTTAATAATATGTATATACTAAAAATGGATTCATGAATTAAAAGCAAAAAATATAAATTTATAAAAACTAAACCCATATTATTAATAAGAAATTTAAACTAATAGGAAGATCTAACGTTAGTTTCATGTTATTGTTACACAACGAATTAAATTTACTTGAAGACAACGAACTAAACAGGATTGACACCAACAATAATCTCTCTTCCAAATTCTTCATCTTTACTCACTAATCAAAATAATAATGAATATTCTATAAACTCTTCATTAAAAAAATTGTTATTGTACTCACTAGTGTCATTTGAAAAACTTTGATTTTCTCCATCCCTACCATCTGTCGCGCCAAATCTCTATTATAGGAATAATATAATAAATTGATATATCAATATTTAGATTAATTCAATTGTTTTGTAAAAGGTAGGATATACCTTGAATTACTTTAGGGGTGGAAATTTGAGGAATTGTTCACCATCTGATTGAAATATTTCTTTTAATACCAGTAAAATATCTCTCATTATAATTTTCTTATTCAACTATTTTTATAACAATTGATTGAAATTTTATGGTCTTTTCAATATAATACTGAATTTTCACATGATTTTATGATATGGATTAAGATAATTTTAATTTTAAAAATTTTAAAATATTTCTCGTTTAATTATTTTTTTAAAGTTTATAAAAAATTTATGTTTTTATGATTATTGTACGCAAAATATTAATAATTATATAAATTTATTTTAAAATTAGGAGAACTTTATGTATCAATTTAACTGATTTAAAATTAAAATCAACAATATAAACATTTACAATATAAAAGACCTACTTAACATAAAAAAAATTTGCAAGTACTTTATTTCTTAAAAGTTGTTATTGATTGTGTTTTTGTAGGTTTGTATGATAAAAAATGATATGTTGTTATTGATTGAGTTTTTTTTTCCAGATATTTGACGACTTGAGATCATTTCATCTGGATCAAATTAAAGAAGTTCAAGAATGTTGTGTGCATTTTATTTTGGAATTAATTGAAGAAAACGACGGTGCTTGAATATATATCTATTGAATATTGCTAAATGTGATTTTGTAATTTTATTAATTGACATCTAAATGATTTTTCGTCTTGCCAAGAATAATCAGAAATGATAGACATTCTTTGTACTCTATATTTTGTATGAACTTCTATTACGGTATATTTTGGCTATTATATAGCTATATAAAATTGTGGTTAAAAGTACAAAATTTTAATTTGAAATTTAATACGAAATATTGTATTTATGTATGTATGGAGTAGGAGCACAAAAAAAAAATGATAAAATTATTATAAAAAAAATATATTATAACTTTATCTATTAAGTCTGTTGATCAAAAGAACCGACTTAAAAAGATGACTTGTTGAACTGAATTTATGATGTTTAAAATGACGAATCTCTGTTAAGTCGGTTAAAATGTACATTTTAAGTCAGTTTCGTGTCCGAGTTAACAGCAAACGACTTAATAAACATGATGAATGTTTAAGTCGGTTAAGTTGAACCGACTTAAAAGGACGAAACTCTTTTAAGTCGATTCAACTTAACCGACTTAAAAAATAACGTGTTTATTAAGTCGTTTGCTGTTAACTCGGATACGGAATTGACTTAAAATGTGCATTTTAACCGACTTAAAAAGGTAAATTTATACTAGTGCATGATAAAAAGAAAATTAAAAGACAAATCTATTATATTCGTGTAATTTAAAGAACTATAAAATATATTTTACACAAAATAAATTTAATAATATAATATTATTAATTTTAAAGTAAAATATGATTATTTAGTGTTACTCTCCCACAAAAGAAAAATTAAAATGAGGTGTATTAGTGTATGATTATTACCTAACAGTATATATTGGGCAAACAATTGGTTCTGAAAAAATCATAAGGGAAATCATAAGGGTATATTACTTTTTCAGCACTATAACATTTTTCTTCCTTGCCATATTGCAGATTAATTTGCATTAGTACCTTTATAAAAGCATAAGTATTATTTTATGGTACCATATTGTAAGTTTTATTTTTCAAACTCTGTAACACATACATACATGTGATATTGCAGTCTCTTTATAACCTTTTATAGAAAGTGAATAGAATGTGTATGCAATATTACTGCTTATTGTCGGACTATTATTAATATATCTTTTTTACTTATAAAAGAAATATAAAGGTTGGATTTGATATCACAGGTCTAGTAAGGTAGAAGGTAAAACAAACACAACATATAGTTCTTATTGATTAAAGTAAAACATGATTAGAAAAAGATACATAGTAATGTAAGCATAGATAATGGATGAGGGAATTGAATTCCTTCTCATCTGTTATTCATATTCAAAATAGAAACACAACAACCATGACCCTCTTTAAATAGAGATACTATTGGGAATGCCTCTGAAAGTCAACCCTTCTTCACTAGAAGGATAAAGAAGAGTGTATGGCATCTTCACAGGTCCAGTTCGATTCTTAAGTGTCTCATCATTGTTCCTTTCAGTGAGCTTTTGCTCAATTTCAGCCAACTTCTTTCCAAACCTCTTGTAGGCCTCTACTGGTTGTGAGTGAGAAGTCCATAGATCACCTTCAATTCTCTGTCCAAGGTATTGCTCATCAGAAGCGTGTCTTGACAAGATCTCTATAATGGTCAGGTCAGTAAGGGTATCATTCTTTGGTGTGATTGTCCTCAAATATAACTTTTGGAAGTTATTAAAAAGATCATCATACTCAGGTGATCCTTTCTCAGGCATGAATCTTCTGCTTTTAGTTGGTCGGTTAAGGATATATCCTCCATATGGATATTGTCCAAAATTAACAGCTGCATGAAGTGCTGAAGCAATCCATATGAGTATGGTACAAGCTTCAATCAACTCTTTACGAGTTTGCATCTTAAACCACCATGTAGCATTCTTCAAGTCACCATGACCAACCTCTACAAGTTCTTTCCAAAATGCTTGGAGTTCAGAATCTTGTGCAATAGCAGCATCTGACTTGTAGTAAAAATTCACATATTCTTCAACCCATGATTTAATAGCAGCCCATATTTCTAGTCCATCTGAAGCATATGGATAGTCCTCTATCAAAAGACGAATGCCGTGTGGTGAAGTTGCATCCTCAACAGCCACTCCTCTACAACAATCAAGGTAGATATAATTAAAATATAAAAATTAGATCAATATATTTTTTAACAAATTAATGGAATGGCCCTTTTGTAAGGTTACCTTTTGAGTAAATCATAAGGTAGTCCTTGGTCAGTGAAAACCCAATCCTTGTAAACAGCAGAAGACATTTCCAAAGCATATTCTCCCCACAAGAATGTTGATTCTATGATACCCTCAGCATTGACAAGGACATTTCTTGCAAGTGCATTTATGTTCATTGTATCACGATAATGTGGAAGTAAAAGTTTATGAATAGGATGAACCACACTAAGATGTCTATTTGTAGCTATGATGAATGGCTCAACAACAGCGTGAGTGTTCAACCTGTCACATATATATTCATGAATTAGTCATGGATAGATAAAATATGTTACATTGTATAAACATCATTAATGAAACTCATACCAATGGCTAACAAGTTGGTGATAACATGCGTCATTTACGACAACATAAGCCTTGCAAAGTTGCCACATTGCAGCTTCAACACCTTCGATTCCGGACATGTATACAGTACTAACAGGACCAAAACTATCACCTTCAGGATGTGGCCTACTTAGCTCAATCGCCAATGGATCCAATGTTCCATCATCTTTCAAGAAAAGAATGGTTCTTGTAGCATAGGCCTTAGTGTCGGTTGCATTGATTTTCCTCAAATATGGAAAAAGTGTGTCGTGGTGATCAAGTATATACAACCTATTATTTTGGATCGCCTGTTTCATTTGAATAACAACAATCAATTTTGATGAAAATGAATAATATAATGAATCCTTTGTCTTACCTGTTCTACGGTGACCCCCCACATGTTTCGCTCTAAATGTTCTTTGGTTATTGTGCTAGTATTATCACCATAGATTTGACTATCTAACTTGCTCTTTGGTGGAAACTCCTAAATTAATTGTAACAAGAAATAAGGTCAATTGCCGATTATAATTTTTCGTACTTGCTTAATAATGTTAAACTATGAAGTTTACCTTAAGTATTTTGATGATGTGTGGATTCACACCAGCAATCATCTCCCTTGCAAATTCCGAATCATTCATCCATGCAGTATCGTCCACTACTCATGATAGAAATTTTTTAATGGAACAGTGAGCATCTTTTTTATGATTTAGGATGTAAATATATTTATAGAACTAGGAATTTGCAAGTAATATATACCTTCAGTCACTTTAGGTGGTGGAAATTTAAGTGCTGATTCACCATCACTTCGGAAAAGTTCGGTAAACAATGGTATTGGGCTAATTTCACTTAATATATTAGTAGGAAGTTTAATTCCACCATCATAGAGCGAGGTTACATCGTCAAAATCTTTAAATTCAGGTTCATTGAGTTGTAATGTAACTACAGATCTTAACCGAGGTATGATATTTTGAGATGCTGATTTGAGTATGTAAACAAGAAAATCTGACGACTTTAAGTGACCAAATGATTCATCTCTTGGAAGGTAAACAACATCGCTCCGACTCTCACTCTTAGGATCTGTTCACGTATAAAATAACAAAATATATTATAGAAACTACACTAATATTTTTAAAATCACAAATAGAGTAAACATTGTATGAACAATAAGACACATTGTTCTACTCCAAAAAAAAAAATGGCACATGTTAGTATAATTAGTCTTAATTTCAATTATGTCAAGGCACCATTAAACAACCTGTATTGGTCACTAGTGACAAAAAACATTAGATACAAAGTAAAATAGAAGGCTTAACCTTTGTTAGTTGGTTTTCTTCCGGTTCTACCCCTTCGAGGGTAAGGAAGGGTGCTTGATCCTCCTAGAACTGGACGAGCCAAGGTAGCTTTCTTGTCTGGTTCACCCAAATCATTGTAAACATCATAATCATATATTATTTCCCATTCTTTACGCTCTCCTGTTCCATCTCCTCTTAAAGTTTTCAATTCTTCCTTTCTATAGTACTCTAATGGAGCTGGTGTTTCACTTGGAAGATATGTCTACATAAATTTAATCATTCGTAACCTCAAGTTTCACAAACAATAATTTATATATATAACATTTTTAATAAATATATTTAACAAAGTAAGATAAAATTTATATACTTAATTACCTTGTTGGCAAAGAAAATGCGAGCAGTTTTGTACTTTTTAGAATTGTAAACCCATGAGTTGCAAACAAAGTTGATGGGTCCATGGTTTGGAACATCTTCAAGAGTCAAACTCACAAGGAAGAATTCACCTTGCATAAAATTATCGATATAAAAAGCTCCTGGAATTCCCATATCACTATCCCATTCAAAATGAATACTGAAAGCAGTTTGTTTGTCTCCCAATGTTGGTAAAGAGGTAAGAAGACCTTCCAAAAATGTTTGCTTTCCTACTTTTCCTTTTCCACTTCCTATTTAAATGTCAAATTTTGGATTCCCAATTTCATTAATCATCATTCTAAATTAAAAATAACACGAAACTAAGCTCAATCTTAATGGACTGAGGGGTAAATTAAAACTCTTCAAAAATATAAGATGAAATTACTTGCAGTTGACAAAACTAAGAATAATTCTTTTTTACTTCTTAATATATATAAGGCCAGTTATATATGATCGTCTTAAAATTTTATATTACATAACACAATATCTAGTTGTGACTTTCATTTATGCAATACCCAGCAAATCTAGGACTCTAGATCAGCGGTGGATAATATATTTAAACATAATAATTATCAAAGTAAAAGCCTAAACTGATTTTTCTGAGAAAAAAAATATTGAAACCATGCTACTTTGGTCCTTGGAAAAAAATAGTCAAATATTTTGATCCCAAATCACGTTTCTATTTACACTTTTATTTATTTATTTTGTTATTTAAATAAATGATTTTCATATGGATTTATTTTTTATTTGTGTTTTCATGTTATTTTGCTGACTAAATGGTAAGTTATTTGATTTTTTGGATCTCGTTTAATTATTATTTTTAATACAAATATATTCTGTCAGTAACTCCAATGTCATTAATATTTGCAAGTTTCGAAGACAAAATATTTTAATCATTTTTTATTTTATCAAGATTTGTAAATGTTTTATCGTTTTGAACTATTAAGATGAATATTGAGTTTATTTATAAATTTACTTTTTCCAATTTTAGCGGAACTTTATTTGTGTATAGTCGGCGATTGATATATGTTATTTATTTGAATGAAATGTATACCATTGTTTAATAAAAAAATAAAGACGCTTAATTAAATTATATAGTAAAATAGAGAGAATGAGAAAGAGAATTGCTATTACCATCGTTAGTTGTAGCACTGATCAACTTGAAAGCAATAGAACGACCCAAGAAAGAAGTGGCGGTATCAAGTAAAGAGCCGGCGATATCGCCGATAGCGCCGATGGCACCACCGACTATACCACCGGGACTTTGAACTGCAGTGAGAGCATTGATGTCCAAAACATTCTTTTGCATCAACACCACAGTTCCCTTCAGCTTTTGTCCTTTGTTAAAAATACCTTTCACCAATGAAGCCATGTTAATTAATTCACTTTCTTTGACAAATGAAAGAAAAGCTCGTGTCTTGTAACCATGGACTGTGCTTAGTATTTATAGACTATAGTAGCTGTGATAAGAATGTTAGATCACTAAAAAAATATATTTTTTTTATTCAAACATGTGACACATCTCTTGAGCTATTTTATTTATTTATTTATTTGGTGATGAAACGATGCCTTACTTTAAATTAATAAAAAAAATCTATATTCCATTAAACACTTAGAAATAATTTATATTTATCTTCTCTAATAATATTAGAAAATATTTACAATCTATCAAAGATGTAAATAGGTTTGATCGAATTATAGATTTGAAACTGATAAAAAAAATTCATAGTCTAATTTTAATTTGTGGCATTTTGTAAATTTATTTATTAAATATAAATTTTATTTTGATAGAAGTCTAATTTAATTTATTGTCGTACTTAAAAATTTATTTAATTTTAATATTTTTAAATAAATAATAAAATATATATTTAAATAAATTAATGAATTAATATATTAATAAAATTAAATTCTATTTTGATATATATTATATGTAAATTATATTTTATAATAATATACTTAAATATGTTAAAAATTAAATAATATTAATATGTTAAATTATTAAAGATTAAATATGTAAAAAAATTAAAATTTAATATAATTATAATTGTAAAAAAATATTATTTATATTTATTTAGATAAATTAATTTAAAAGACTTATTAATTAGTATGATCTTTTTAATTTATTAGATTTTTTTTTAGAAATTTAATAAAAAATGTTTCTGAACCTGACATATATTATACCCCTATCGATCGAACCTATTTTCAATCTAATATCTATTTTTAGCGCTGTATTAATGTTGATTCTTGTGCAATTTTATATTTATCGTGATTATCTCGTGGCTTATAAAATAGTAATATCAATTTGCATAATTATTTTGATTGTTGTTTATATGTACCAGCTTTTACGTTATGGGTAATGATGGGTGTATTGCACTATTGTTCATTACGTTCTTACGTGTAAGCCGACCAAATATTTCTTTTTTATTTTCTTACTCTTGTTTAAAAATAAATTTCTATTTTAACCCTTCATCTCACCTATTCACTAATTAATTTATTAAAGTATTCTAATTTAATATTTCCAATGTTAATCACGTTTTGTTTTGTTTTAAGGGATAGTTAACTTTAGTTTTACCTTTATATCATGCTATAGAAAATATAATATAATATAATCTAAATTATATTTTATTTTATCTGAAATCTAAAATAATGGTATTATTTGATTGTTTCACATAAATAAATAAAAATTATTGTCAATTAATTTTTTTTTCTTAATCATTGATGTGCTCT
>JBBPBT010000850.1:18321962-18340611 GCA_037974875.1 Cicer bijugum | reverse complement strand
TTATTATTATTATTATTATTATTATTATTATTATTGCCACGACACATATATTTACCGGCCCATATATTTTTACTATGTATATAATGCGTAAATAACAATTAGTCAATTTAATAAGTGATTTTGGCTTTTTTTTCTTTCTCTTAATAGTTATCCATACATGCATTTTAAAATATGGCGGAAAAAATGTTACAATTTTAATAACTTATATACTTTAATAAAAATAAAATTTATGATTATCAACTATATAAAATTTCACTTAAATCATAATTAATATTTTATATCTATGACATATTAGTTAAATGGTAAAATTTTGATATTATAAAAAGAGTTTAAATTCAACCTGATATGGATATAAAATAATGATTAGTTTTACTTTGATTAATAATAATGTTTTCATCTCTACAAAAATTGTTAATTTTATATAATTAAACTTTTACAAAATATTATTTTTATCATATTATTTCAGAAATAAAAATACCTATTTAATTACAAACTCTACAATTTATTCTATCTTATTCATGCTTCTTATAACCTTACATATTTACAAAATTAATTCATTAATAAATTATATATATAGAATTCAAAAAAATTTAAACAAGCGCTGGTAATACTATAGTTTGTATTATATTGGAACACTAACTTCTTTTGTCATTCTCCCCTTATCTCTTTCTCTATTGTTATAATGATTAGAGTTTGGTTCAACCTTCTTTCAATTATTTTTGGCTTTCCACCTTTAATCGGCCCATTTGATATCGTGTAATCGGCCCATTTGCAGATCCCATTATTTTTTTAGAAAATTTTATCCCATACCCCCCATTATACCTATACCTCCATTTTATGAATGAAATGACATTTTTGCCCTCTTATATATAATAAAACGTTAAAAAATTTGTCATTCACTATTCACATTTCCGGAACAAGAAAAGTAAGTTTTTTTACAAAATTTCCGGAAAAGTTGGGTAATAAGTTTTTCGGTACAGAAGGAGTACCCCAAAAAACTTGATTCAAAGTTATCCGGTACAGAAGGAGTACCCCGGAAAACTTGGGTACGAAGTTTTCCGGTAACATGTTATGTACTGGAAACCTTATGGATGATGTTTTTCGGAACACAGTTCTGTACCGGAGAATTTGGGTCTGAAGATTTCCGGTGCACAAGTTTTCCCTTCTGTACCGGAAACTTTTTTTTCAAGTTTTCCAGAAGTCTGTTGTGTACCGGAAATGTTGATTTGAGGTTTTCGGAAGTTACCGAAAAACTTAGACTTACCGAAATTCTTTTTTACTGCTCCGGGAATGTAATAAGGGTGAAATTTTTTTTTTAACTTTTCATTCAGTAAAATAGTCAAAAATGTTAAGGTTATTTTTGGCATTTTGAAAATTATTTGGGGGTGCAGGGCTAATTTGGGGGGTACAGAGTAAAATTTCCATTTTTTATCATGTAATCGGCCCATTTGTTATGACTAATAATGTTGAATTGTTTTTTTTTGTCCATCTATTTTTCTTGTTGCGCTTGTTTGTTAATTTGATATTAAATAACGAGTCAGTTGTCCAATTGATTTAGCTGAATTTTCGTTGTAGAATTTCTTGTTGGTTGGGTTTTTCTTTTGATTGTGATTTGTTAATATGATCGATGTTCCTCCTTTTGGTTTGTTGTAACAATAATGGCATCTGTAACAAGAAATAACCAACAAAACGAAAAATTAACAATTGCAAAATATCAAAACTGAAACGGAGAATGTTCTTGACCAGAACTAATAACGAATAATGATCTTCACCAGAGATGAAACAAAGAATGCAGAGCGAACTGTGACAAAATAATGTTATTTGTTTGTAATGAAACGAAGAGCGTTCTTCACCAGAACTAAGTCACTGAAACGAATAATGTTCTCCGGCAATTTTAAAAATAGTTTTAAATTAAGGTAAAACGAAAATTAAAGAAGTATAAGATAAGAATAACACCAAAATTTACGTGTTTAGTCTCAATAACTTGAAACCTACTTTACAAACAAGAAAACAAGATAATTCACTATGAGTATTTGAGTTTACAAGATTAAAGTATTTTCAAGATTGTTCTCTTAATATCTATCATTGTTGAGAATACAACAATACTAGTTTTCTCTTTCAATCTCTTTTTCACTCTCCCTTAATCTTAGTTTCTAATTTCTATGAATGTAATTGCATAGACTTCTCTCTCAATCAACATTCAACAACATTTTGCCACTATTTACAGCCTTATTTATAGTATTTAAAAGTAAACTAACTTAACTAACTATAACTATTTTGTCATGGTCAAATTCATTTATAACAAACACTAAAGCTTAAGCAATTTCAGTTAGATAATTTGAGTCATGTTTTCACATGGCTGATACACTTTCTTTGGTTGCTCCCCTTTCGATTTATTCCTTTGTTTATAGTGAATGTTTGATATAGTCAATGGTCTTCTTTTGGGTTGTTGCTATTTCTTTGATTGCTCATCTCTATATTGGTTTCTCATTTTCATTGTTGCTCTGATTACTCTTCATATCATGTATGTTTTCCAATTATTTAGTTTCAATTTTAGTCTTTGAATCGTAGTTTTTAGTCAATTTTCATTTTAGAACAAAATTTCATATCATTGTTCTCTAAATAATTGATTCTCGTAGCATAAGCCTTTGTGTCAGTTGCATTGATTTACCTCAAATATAGAAAGAGTGTATTGTGGCAATCAAGTATGTATAAACATTGAGGTTAATAATATGAAACTATTAACTTTTATCAAAAGTTATTTCGATGATGTGAAATTTCACACTAACAATCATCTCACATGCAAATTCCTCATCAATCTTCCATTTAGAATGGTCCACTACACGTAGTAATAATAACATGTTAAAAAAAAAAATAGTTTAGTTTATACGATTTTGTACATAAGTATATTGTTGAGGCTAGGAATTTGTGTATAATATATACTTTGTACAACTTTAGGTGTTGGAAACTTGAGCGTCAATTCACATCATTTTGAAAAAATTCCTTAAATAATATTTAAAATTTAACCCTCTTGGACATTAAGATTGAATTGCTCGTTTCCAACCAATGTAGATCATCGCATAATGATGTGGATTCCGAATTTCCGATGGAGAAAATTATTAGACAATCTTTTATCTCTCTAGAGAAGTTATGAATAACCACAATCAAGTTTTGCAGCCGTTGAAAGTCCACCTCAAATATCACTTTGTTTCTCCACAACCAAGAAAACCAAGTGGTAGTTATGAAAGTGGACTGTCATCATTTTGTTATTTCTTCCTCGTTATTGTTAAGGTTGCTAGCAATCTAATCCTTGCCATTCAAAGAGAGGAAATATACAGAGCCAGACCATAGATGCATGTACGCGGTCATGAAGCATTGTCTAGGCATTTCCTACCCTAAGATATTTTGAGAATAAGTTCTATGTAACACTTTTGAATGATAAATCTAATATTTTTTCCATGAGATAATTGATTATGATTCTTAAACTCCCTTAATATTGAAAAATTGTTGGTAGAAGAAATAAAATCATTATGAAAAACACCTTGATATATGTTCATAATTTATTCACTCAAATATGAATTTTGCATTTTATATAATAAGCCCATCACAATACAAGGTACAATTACAAACATAGTAGTTCTTATTCAGGAAATTAAGACATTATTGCAATCAACCAAGCATACATAACAACATGACCATACATAGCAGGAGAGGGAATTCAACTATTCTCATCTTTTATTCATAGCAACAACACAACAACCATGACCCTTTTAGATGGAGACACTATTAGGAATACCTCTGAAAGTCAATCCTTCCTCACTAGAAGGATAAAGCAAAGTGTATGGCATCTTCACAGGCCCATATCGGTTTCTCAGTGACTCATCTTTGTTCCTTTGAGTGAGCTTTTGCTCAATTTCAGCCAATTTACTTCCAAATTTCTTGAAGGCCTCTATTGGCTGTGAATCAGAAGTCCAAAGGTCACCTTCAATTCTTTGTCCAAGGTATTGCTCATCAGAAGCATGCCTAGACAACACCTCTATAATGGTCAGGTCTGTAAGGGTGTCATTCTTTGGTGTTATTGTCCTCAAATACACTTTTTGGTAATTCTTAGCAAGCTCATCATACTCTGGAGATCCTTTTTCAGGCATGAATCTTCTGCTTTTAGTTGGTCGGTTAAGGATGTATCCTCCATATGGATACTGTCCAAAATTAACAGCAGCATGAAGTGCTGAAGCAATCCATATGAGAATGGTGCAAGCTTCAATCAACTCTTTACGAGTTTGCATCTTAAACCACCATGTAGCATTCTTCAAGTCACCATGACCAACCTCTACAAGTTCTTTCCAAAATGCTTGGAGTTCAGAATCTTGTGCAATAGCAGCATCTGACTTGTAGTAAAAATTCACATATTCTTCAACCCATGATTTAATAGCAGCCCATATTTCTAGTCCATCTGAAGCATATGGATAGTCCTCTATCAAAAGACGAATGCCGTGTGGTGAAGTTGCATCCTCAACAGCCACTCCTCTATATAACAAACAAGGTAGATAACATGAATATTGTTTTAGATCAACAACTTTCTAGCTAATGAATATACATAAGATCTAACATTACCTTTTGAGTAGGTCATTAGGTAGTCCTTGCTCAGTGAAAACCCAATCCTTGTAAACAACAGCAGACATTTCCAAAGCATATCCTCCCCACAAGAATGTTGATTCAATAATACCCTCAGCATTGACAAGGACATTTCGTGCAAGTGAATTTATGTTCATTGTATCACGATAGTGTGGAAGTAAAAGTTTGTAAATAGGGTGAACCACACTAAGATGTCTGTTTGTGGCTATGACAAACGGTTCAACAACAGCATGAGTGTTTAACCTGTCAACCATATAGATATTAATGAATAACTTACAAATAGATAAAGTATATTGGACTGTATAAATATCATTAATGAAATTCATACCAATGACTGACAAGTTGGTGAAAGCATGAGTCATTTACAACAACAAAAGCCTTAGCAAGTAGCCAAATAGAACCTTCAACACCTTCACTTGCTGGCAAATAAACATCACTAACAGGACCGTAGTTATCACCTTGAGGATGTGGCTTACTTAGCTCAATGGCAAGTGGCTTCAAAGTTCCATTATTTTGCAAGAAAAGGACAGTTCTAGTTGCATAGGCCTTAGTCTCAGTTGCATTTATTTTCCTCAAATACGGAAAGATTGTGTCATGGTGATCAAGTATGTATAGAAGGTTGTTTTGGATAGCCTATTGAACAAAATATAGTTTAGTCATTGTAGTTCACTTTAACTAAAATGAGTGAATTCTCTAGAAAAGCAATAATAGCACCAATCCTTCATAATAATGTTAAATTGTGACATTACCTGCTCTACAGTGACACCACCCATGTTTGGCTCTAAGTGTTCTTTAGTTATTGTGCTGGTATTATTACCATAGAGTTGGCTATCTAGCTTGCTCTTTGGTGGGAACTCCTGCATTATATGTATCAAGCAATGAGGTTACCAATTACAAACATAGTGTAAAGGTGGATAAAATGGTTTTTATATTTGCTTAACAATGTTAATATATTGACTTTACCGAAAGTTTTTTGATGATGTGTGGATTCACACCAGCAATCATCTCCCTTGCAAATTCCTCATCAGTCATCCAAGCAGAATGATCCACTATTTATAATTAAAAAAATTAAAATATCCATGAGTTTTCTAAATATGATTTTGTATGTTTGTATTTATATATCTTATAATAGAAATAGGAATGTGTGTTACTCTTGTATACCTTGAACCACTTTAGGTGGCGAAAACTTAAGGACTGATTCACCATCAGTGCGAAAAATTTCCTTAAACAATGGTATTGGGCTTATCTCGCTAAGTACATTAGTAGGCAGCTTAATTCCACCGTCATATAGTGAACGCACATCTTCAAAGGTGTTAAATTCAGGGTTATTTAATTGTAATGTAACTACTGAACGTAAATTGGGTATGATATTTTGAGTTGCAGACTTGAGTATGTAAACAAGAAAGTCAGATGACTTCGCGTGGCCAAATGATTCATCTCTTGGAAGATAAACAAAGTCGCTCCGACTTTCACTCTTAGGATCTACATAAATACAAAAAATTGAGTTAGCAACAATAAAATCTCTAAAATCATAACTACAAAATATTTGGCACAACAAATGACATTTCTACCTTCAAAATTGCTCTATGGTAGCATACCTTTTTATTATATAACTTCGAATTTAAAGGTTACATAAAATTTTAGTTCCAATAAAATTTGAAAATTTTGTTTTTAATTTCTGTAAAAAAGAAAAAATCACATTTTTTTAGTCCCTACTAAATTATTATACAAATATTTTTATTTATTGTTGAACATCAACATATATGTATGGGTGATTTTTTTGTACATAATTATAACACCGTAAAAAGTTACTTCACAAATAATAAGTTAAAAATTCGATTTATAGATTAATATTTTAAAGATTTTTATCTTGTATGACAATTAAAAAGTTTATATTTAGTTCATCATAAATTAAAAGATTCAAAAAAAAATTTTGTTGAATTTTTAATAATATTTTAAATATACATACAAAATATCATTCAAAAATTTAAAAGTCCAAGAATGCTTCGTTCCACAAGACTTAAAACTTATAAAAATAAGTTTGTAGAGACTAAAAATTTATTTAAATCACGTTCAATTATATTATATCATATGTACTAAAATATCTTTTAAAAAATTGATGTAGGCAAATTGAAAAGTGACTTAATTGTTTAGATATAACATAAGCTTTAACCTTTCTTAGCTGGTTTTCTGCCTGTTCTGCCTCTTCGAGGATATGGCAAGGTACTAGATCCTCCTAGAACTGGACGAGCTAAGGTAGCTTTCTTGTCTGGTTCACCCAAATCATTGTAGACATCATAATCATATATTCTTTCCCATTCTTTACGCTCTCCAGTTCCATCTCCTCTTAAAGTTTTCAATTCTTCTTGTCTATAGTAAACTAATGGAGCCGGTGTTTGACTTGGAAGGTATGTCTACATTTATATTAATTTGATGGTGTCAAAGTTTAGCAAATATAATTTGTATGTAAATGTCATATAAATATGATGTTTTTTCCTTACCTTGTTAGCAAAAAAGATGCGGTGACTTTTGTACTTATTATCATTGTAAACCCATGAGTTGCAAACAAAGGTGATGGATCCTTGGTTTGGAATATCTTCAAGAGTCAAACTCACAAGGAAGAATTCATGTTGCATGAAATTTTCGACATAAAATGCTCCAGGAACTCCCATGTCATTGTCCCATTCAAAATGAATACTATAAGCAGATTGTTTGTCTCCCAATGTTGGTATGGAGGTAAGAAGACCTTCCAAAAATGTTTGCTTTCCTACTTTACCTTTTCCACTTCCTACACAAATTTCAGAGAGTAGATACTAAGTTATAGTAATCACAATTCACACAAATTTCAATTAAATGACTTACCTTTTTCAATGTACCATCTTAATAAATATATTTTATTTTTTGTATAAGAGTATAAAGGAAAAATAATGCTCAATTATATTATCATTTTTTTCAAATGATCAAAATTTTAAGACAAAATTAAAGTACCACAAGTACCAAAATCAAGGACAGAGTGAGTAATAAAGAAAAAAATGATACTATCAAAATCCAAAGGGAAAAAAGAAGGTAATGTTTTGTTAATTAAATTTAAAATTGTTTATATAAACAAATGAATTTTCATAGAGATGTAAAAAAAAATTACACTATCAATCAATTACTAATTTTTTTTACACGATTTTTAAATAAATATTATTAAAATTAAATATTTCAAATAATATGATAATTATGATCTATAAAATGTATAAAAAATCTTAAAATTGTTAGAGCATAAGGAAAGATGAAAATTATTATAAATTAATTATAAAGATGAATAAATGTAAAGAAAGAGAAGTATAATACCATCAGCAGCGGTAGCACTAATCAATTTAAAAGCAACAGAACGACCCAAAAAGGAAGTAGCAGTGTCAACAACAGAGCCAATGGCACCACCAATAGCACCAAAGGCACCACCAATTATACCAGTTGGACTTTTAACAGCAGTTAGTGCATTAATGTCCAAAGCATTCTTTTGCATCAACACCACTGTTCCCTTCAGCTTCTGACCCCTGTTGATGATACCTGTTACCCCTGAAAACATCTTTGTTAATTTTTTCTGATACACAAATTGTATTCTATTTGATTTGGCAGTGAGAAATGTTCGTGGTTTGATACTATGGAAGTGTTCGCTATTTATAGGGCCAAATAAGATATATTTGGGTGAAGAATTTTTTTTGTTTTTTTTTTTTATATTTCTTTTCTTTTGAGACTTCATTTGCATCACGTGCCAAATGTTGATCTTTGCCCACACTTCTCGTGGCATATAAAATAATAATATATTGAATCATATGATTGGGGGTGTCTCTTTGATATATTATTATATGCAATTATTACATATTATTATTACTCTATCTCCAGAGTCCTCTATATTATGTTATTTTTATTTTTATGTTAACCTGATTTTGGTGTTGATATTCTAAATTTAATTTAAATGTAATATGTTAATTTTTATGATTGAATCGAATGGTCGAGTTTAATGTTAGATATATACAATATGTGACTTATATAATGCTTTAAAAAATTTGATGAATATCTTTTGTGTCAAAGTGTCTTATAATTATGAAATATTTAATCTATTGTTGCTCGTTTCTCAATAATATATCAAAGAAAATTTGGTGGGAGAATAGGAAAATTTTATACTTGTGAAAAGAAAATATTGATATATCACGATTGATTCTCCTATTGAATAAATATGTAGATTATGTGAAGCAATATATAATAAATTAACTGATATATTTAATTTTTAATATTTTAAATGAAAGTGTGATTTTAAAATCATTTGATATGGTAATTTTTAATGCAATGTGATGATTCACCACAAGGTCTAAGGCTCCTCCTCAAGTTCCAAACAGTGACATCATTGTTGTTAAAGCCATTAGTTGTTTCCTTCGTCATTCAAATTTGGATTCTTCTTCATCAATCACTTGATTTACTTACATTTCCTTTATTTTGTTTGAACATACCAATAAAATAGGCATTACAATTATATGTAAATCATTGATTTGTCTATTATATTGTATGATATTGTTAATTTAGAGGTTTTTTAATATGGTTCTGACTCGAATGTAGACTTTGCTATATTTTTTTTTAATTAAAACCCTTTCTTTATGACTACTCTAATTAAATATAATTTTATCTATTAACATCCAACAACCAAATCTTTACATTTTTTTCAACAGTTAATATAAATTAGTATTATTAATATTGTTATTATTTTAAAAATGATCTTGTGTCTTTTCTGTACTGTTTTGATATATATTCTTGTTTAAGACTCTTATGTTAGAGTGGCCCTGTACTTTTCTGTGACTATTTTTCTTAGAGATTGTGAGCTTAATCTTCAAGAGTCAAGATATACTATAGAAAAAGTGCAGAGTATTTTTTATATACGAGCTAAAGATACTATTATTTTCGTACTTTTCCATAATGGTATTATTTTCATACTTTTTGGTTAGTAAGATAAAGTATCAATATTAAAATATCTTGCATTTATATTATAATATTTATACATGTAAAGATGATATAATCAGTGACGGATCTTGCACAAAATATTTGGGGGAGCCGGAAGCGACAAGTATTAACTGAAATATTATAATTGAAATTTTTAAAAGTCATATAGTTTTTTTTTAGAGTATCACACAATTCATACATAGTAGACAAGTTGAAAAAAATTAGAATTTCAATTTTTACAAGTCACAATTTTCACAAGTCACACAATTTTCACAAATCACATAACTCACACAATTCAATTAAATAAAATATATTCATTTTATAATTTTTATCTTTGTCAAAAAATTTTATCTTGAAAAAAATACATCAATTTTTTTTATGTTTAAATATTGTGTACTCCTAAAAAAAATACATATATTAATTTAAACAATTCACAATTTTATGATTAACATGAAAAAGGTTAATAATTAATAGTTGATGTATAGTTTATGTATTTATAGAGGTTATTTTATTAATTTTATTATATTTTAATAGTATAATTTCTAAGAGATAATATACAGAAAATATGAGATAGGTACCTAAATGGAGGAGAGGGAGGCAAAAATTACTCAAAACCATATAGTTTAAAAATATTTTAATAATTTATCATTATTATTTTGATATAACAACGTAACTTTTAAAAATGTTTAAAAATATATGTCAATATTTTGAAGATAAATTTTAAATGTCAGATATAGAGTAACAATAAATTTAAGTTGATTACTTACCAGAAGATAAATTTTAAATGTCAGATATAGAGTAACAATAAATTTAAGTTGATTACTTACCAAAAAGCTACGTTGATAATTGATAGGGAGAAATTGAAAAGGCCGATGTTAGTTTGAGGAATATTTTTTTTTAATTGTCACGGTTAATTTAATAATCTATTTTAATTATCTATATAAATTTTTTAAGAATATTTTTTTTGTAATTGTCACTGTTAATATAATAATCTATTTTTATTACCTATATAAATGTTTTTTTAAATATAGGGTGCTATGCAAGCTCTTTAAAAAATTCGCGCTGCATATAATAACGCCAGATAGGAGTAATGCATAAGTATATCCTCTTTTTTCTCCTATTTAACCAAAATGCCCCAGATGCGAGCTTGTATAGAATATTTAATTAATAATAATTACAAAAAGCCAGAAAATAAAAAGGAATTTCGCCTATACAAGGTCACATCCCAAGGATGCGACCATTGAAGTGGCAAAAAATTGAGGTCGTGCAGTGGACATGCAACCATGTGTTATGGAGAAAAAGTAGGGCAATTTGAAATATTTTTTTTTAGAAGTGGGACATTTTGATTAAATAAGAGAAAAAGGATGATATATTTGTGCATTACTCGCCAAATAGAGCCTCCGAAGCATAATAAAAAAATAGAGCTTCCAAAGCATAATAAAAAACGGACATAATCATTGGCTGATTATGTTATATCTAATCTTAAACAAATAGAGCCTCCAAAGCATAATAAAAAAATAAACAAAAAATTGACCTTGAACGGTTGAAATATTGATTACGTAATTGTTTATTAAATTTAATATTGGGGTTCTCGCTTTGAAAAAGTTTATGAATTTTCTACTTATCATCACTACTTATACCTCTCACCTTTTTAACATATTTAAAATAATAATAATAATTTTTTATTATATATAAAAATAATAAGAAATTTCAGAATTTGAAATTTTCAGAAAAAGAATTTTCAAAAATTTAGATATGTTTTGAAATAGAATAATAAATTTTAGAAATAAAAAATTTCAAAAAAATAATGTCATTGTTTTGAAATAAAATTTTTATTTCAAAAATTTAAATAAAATTCTAAATTTTTTAAACATTTAAATTTTTCATCTTCTTCAAAAGTTTCAAAATATATTTCAAAAATTTGATTTTCAAAAAAGTAATATTTCAAAAGTTCTAAAACTTTTGTTAAGTTTCGAAAATTTCAAATTATTTCAAACTTTCGAAAGAAATTGATTAATTTGAAACATTAAAAATGTAATTTTTAATTTTTCAAAAAAATTTCAAACAATACAAAATTTTTAAAACAGAAAATTTTAGAAATTCCAAAACATAAATAGGATATTTTTGAAATAGAAATAAAAAATTCTAAAATAGTCTCGAATGTGTGAGTGAAAAGAGAAAAAAAAACAATCATATTTTTATATATTATAAAAAGAGTAAAATAGTCTCTATAATTGTATTGGGGGTGGGAGGTATAGGTAGAGGTGGAAAGTAGAAAATTCGAAGTTTATTGCATAAAGAGGATCGTGTTTTTTATTCGTTAGAACAACCAATAGCCTCTACCACAAAGGCGCAAAAAATCCACGGTTCTAACACTTTTGATTAAAATATTTGTTTAGGATCGGACTCAAAATGTTCTAGTCTAAGCCCAACAAAAAAATGGACAATTTCGGATCAATCCAACTTAATTAAATGACATCATGGAAGTTTCTTGAATCTAGAGTAGGTTATCATCAAGAGTAAAATTTGAAGTCGTTATTTATAACATAGACCTCCAATAATAGCCACTAGATGGACGAATAGAAAATCTAGTGATGACGACACAATAACTCATATGTACTTTGATTTTGAGCCACTTAATAACAATTGTACAGTGATTAGGACAACCAAATGACATGCATAATTTCTAGATTAGAAGGACACATATCTCAAATCAAATGGTGATTCTAAGATCATGTGTTTTTCCTCAGATGACCACAGAGAAAACTTTCTAAAAACCTTAGAATGATTCAATATATAAAGAGAACTCCTGAGGTCATAAAGATACACATAAATTATAACCTTAAAATCTCTCGTTTGTTGAACAATTCTTACTTTATCGTTGGAGTGTCGTCAATCACCACTCTTAAAGTCAATATTTTATATTTTGTATTTTGTATTCTCAATATTGAATACCAATAGTGGTTCCTTCTATGCAGAGACACGATCATTCAACTCGAAGAAACTTGTAGAGGTACGGAAATTAATTCCAAAAAAATTTCTAATCAACAAGATAAGGTGTGGATTCAAGAAGCATTCTCATCAACAACAAATCATTTACTCCTCTATCTTGCAGTGCAATAACCATCTGCGTTGGTTTTGTCTTCTTTGATTCAAATTTTGTTTGTCTTTATTGATTTTAGTTATTTTCATAAACCAATTAGTCTTTGTCAAATCGCAATAATTATGTATCTACAAAACTCATATGTTGTCTTTTGACTTATTGTGTGTCTTCTCGTCATGATTTGCTATTTTACATGGTTTTATAAATTATCATTGTTTGTCTTCTCGTCATGATTTGCTATTTTACATAGTTTTATAAATTATCATTGAATTGTTATTTTTCTTTTATTTTAGAAGTTTCGTTGTATTTTTCTATTTGCTTGTAATTCAAGTTGATTGTGATCATATCACTAACAACTTGAGGGAGAGCAATTTGTGGATTAGTTGACACGTATGTATGTGTTAGTTACAACTCTCTCAAGAGTTAGATAGTGGTTGTTTGTAAGTAGTTAGTTTGTTAATTTATCCCTAGTTTAATGTATAGATCATCTCATATGCTCATATATTCATTTAATATCTTATATCAATTAATCCATATGAATTCTAAATGAGTATATGAGATGATCTATATAAAATACTATTTTTACTTCCTAACAAACCATGAACCTACTTCTTACCCTAAAAATTGTTAGCATGAGTGTTGGGTTATAAAGCTATACAAATCGAGTTGGAAGTCTCAAAAATGAATTACACTTGGAATATTACTCATTTACCTAATAATGTGAAATCAATAAGAAGCAAATTAATCTATAAAATCAAGAGACAATCGCATGGTATTTTTTTCAACAGCTCAAAAATGAATACATTAAAGAAATATTTCAAGCACAAGAGGTGTTTAAAGCAATAACAAAATAAAGTTTATAATTTTTCTATAGTATGATTCAAAACAAACCAAAAACACAAATTAAACTCAAACAATAAATAAAATAATTAACCACGAGTTATATTAATGAATATCAAAGATTGAGAGCACAATTGATTATACTCATAACAAAAAAATTTACATGTAATTTAATCCACCTTATTGCTAAAAGTTTAACATGCTCAATAATAATATTTACATTCAAAATATTTGAACAAAAAATCATCTCATTTTATGATTTTCAAATCGCTCACGTTACCGCAAACCAAATTAAATTAATTATTTCACGTATTACATGGCTGCATGCAAAAAATGCATCAAATTTTTTGGCATGATTGATTGCATCCATAAGAAACACACTAGATAGTTCAAGTCAATTCAAAACATCATATCACTTAGATCCAAAAAAAAAGGACACGTATAGAACAAATGACGAGTTATTTCCACTTTGCTACAACCTGCTACACATTATTGATCTTCAAAAGAAATAATACTTCGACATAACAAATTATCTTTTGTGGGCAATCTATTTTGAAATTACCACCACACAAATAATGATACTTATGAATGGACAAAAAGATGTCACACTATATATTGAAATAGAGGTGCAATGACACGTGCGAAAAACTCTTCCTACAACACAAAATATGTCTTATTTACCACATATTATCATCCTTGTATATTATTTCATGACTACTTATGCTACATTAATCTGAAAATGAACGCTAGTTAATAAAGTCCTACACTCCTCCATTAATTTCTCCTCTCATACCAACTAGTGCCTCTGTCATCTCTACCCTTAAACACCCTCCAGTCACAACAATTCTAACATGACCTCTACATTTTTCTCTTGTTGTAAAGGCAAATGAAACAACTTATTAACCTTCTCACACAAAACTCCACCAACCAATCATAAGTCCTTCTAAAATAAAGTATTACTGCCATTGTTGAAAGATTGTAGCTTGTTTATTGGCAAAAGTGTATAACTCTTTGAGAAATATTGATTACTTTGAAATTTACTACAATTTGAGTAGTATTGGTGTGGCATCGATCAACAATTGGTTGTTTCACCAACTAAATCTATGTAATGAAGTTTACATGAAGATACCATAGTCGACTAAAATATTTTGAATATGTTCTAATTTTAAAAATTAGGTTCTTAAGTAAAAATTATAATTTTAATAATTAAAAAAGGGATAATTAATTTTTTAGTCTTTGTAAAATTTCAAATTTTCATTTTTATAAATAATATTTTAGCTTTTTAGCAATAAAATATTTTTTAATTCGTTTTTATTCTTTATTTTTAAAAATTATTATAAAAAATTAATACTTTTAGACTTTAAAAAGGTCCCTATAAAATTAAAAATAGAAACTATAAAAAAGAAAAATTAAAAATTAAAAATTATATTCAACATGTTTGTCACTACAAGAAAAACTGTTGTTATCTACGATAGATTTTATCTTTACCCACGATATGTCCGTAGGTAAACAAAAATTACGCACGGATTATCCACGGACACGAGTTCGTAGCTAAAGCGCTCGTAGAAATATATTTATCGACGGAAATACAATAGGATACACTTACTTAAGGATTGTATGTGGATCGTATGACTTACAAAGACTCCGTGGGTAAACTTACTCATAGATTTGGGCCACCATTAATGTTTCTTGGGCCTCACTAAGTTTGTTTAATCAGAGGCATGTTGCTAACATGCAGAAAACCCTATTTTTAAAGGGAAATTTAATTAAAATAATTAGTTGTTGCGGGCTTAACATATTAGGCATCTCAGAAAGGGAAAGAAATAATGGTTAAATTAGAGAATCACCATAAGAAAGAAAGTGAATGATTTTAATGGCAAATTAAATCAAGAATCAAACAGTCAAGAACAAGAACAATATGTAAAAGTTGATAACAAAGCTAATATCCCCAATATAGAGAATGTAAGTCTTATGACTTAACACTGAAGTCCATTGTTTTGGTGTCTCACTACTTGTCGTCTTCAATGCATAACATTCACTACAACACTATTAACTACAACATTATGTAAGAAAAACAAAGAATCAAAACTAAAGAATATGAATAATTTCGGATTTGAAGGAAAATGGTTAAGATTTTCAATAAAAATTTGGGCTTTTTCAGTAAGACTCAATTTCAGTAAAACTCGATTTCAGAAAATGAAAAGATAATAGAAAAGTAGTCGGTTCAATGAGGGTGACGGCGAAAGTTATCGAATCGGACGACGAAGTGGGTAGCAATGAAATTTCAGCACAATAATAAAGAAAGATAACTTACCTTGAGAGAGAGCGACCATCAAGGCGGCATCCAGAACGGTCTGAGTCGACGGAGCGGGTTACAATCTTGAGGAGGTTGGAAGAAGAATAAGGGTTTAGGATTCTTTGGTTGCAATCTGAATGTGAATTCTATTGGTTTTGATAATGAAGAGTTATTTTTGTTTTCACATAAACCTTTTTTAAAAAAACTCTAACACAAAATTTTTCTAAAAAATAGAAATTACCTACGGATAAGTTATAGTAAAAATAACACACAAAAATTTCACACAATTTAAGTCAAGGTTGTATTTTTTTTTTCTTTACCCACAAATTTTTTAATTTTACTTATCGTGGAAATTAATTAAAAAAAATTATTTTATACAACAACACACACAGTTTTTTTGTAAATAACAATTAATTTACTCACGGATTACGATCCGTGGGTAATTTTCCGTAGATATACAAATGTTTTGTTGTAATGCGTAAAGATAGTCGACAGTGTTTGAGAAAAAAAAATCCCATGTTAAAACTCTAACTACTAATATAGTATAATAACAACTAACATCTTTTTATTAAAAATTTGTTAAACAAATAAAATGACCACGATTAGGGGTGAAAATAGGTCAGGTCAGTTGAGACTTTGAAAGGCCTAGAAGCCTATTTAAAAATCTTATTCACATTAAAATAAAATTATGTTATATTCATACCATATGATACTCTCCACATACCGATATCAATGTATATATTTATATATATTAAATAAAAAATAATTTTTCTAACAAAATAATTTTAGAAAAATCTGAAACAAACATCATTTAAACCCTAAAAAATAATTTTTAGTTGTTTTAAAGAATAGATTTTTTTTCTGAAACAAACGCATCAATTATTACATTTCAAACAAATATAGAACTACTACTCAATAATTGACTAATCGAACGGCTATCATATATGGAACGACTACTAAATATGAAATCATTACCACATATAGAACGACTACCATATATAGAATGACTACTGAGTGATTACCTTTGATAGAGTTTAAGCTTTGAACCTAACCTATTTAAATAAATAGACTTTAAAAATAGCCTAAGTCTAGCCTTATTAATAAATAGGTCAGATCAGGTCAGGCCAGACCCTAACCACAATCGAAGATTTTTCTATTCCCTGGACTTTTGTTGACTTATCGTCTTATCCGCATAAGAGATGGAAACATGGCATTTCACATTAACAAGAGTTATCTTTATTACCCTTTAAAAAAATGTGTTTTCTATTTGTAAAAGGAATGATAAATAATTTTTGCACATGTCTATAAGATTTTAAACTGAAATTCATGATATAATATTCAATATAATAATAAAATTTATTAATTGAATTAAATCTTATAGATAAAAATATTTATTATTATTATTATTATTGGTTTAAAAGTTATTATTTTGAGAGTTAAATAAATGTTTAGTAAAATTTTAAAAAAACTGTTGAGGAATTTTTGTATAAAATCGTGATCATTTAAGTGATACATTTTGGTAGATAGGGTGGATACGGACATACTAAGTCTCCAATAATTTTTTAGTTATTAAAATTACACTTTTTTATTATATTCAATTTTTAAGATTAGAATTTGTAACTCCTAATTTTTTAACATGAATGAAATAAAAATATACACAATATAGATGAAACTGAAATTTTTAATTCATAAAACATATAAATACTTACAACTTTCAAATGAAATTTAATCAAACTATGACTTTAATCTAGACTCAAGACGTGATTCAAATCTGACTCATGACATTGAAGGAATGATGAGAAAATTCGAATACTCCTCAGACTTTCAACGTTTACCTGTAACCTGGAAAATATCATCCTCAACATAGTGAGCATAAAAATCAGTAACAAATTTAATAAAAAAAATAATAATTATTGATGTTTTCCAGACATGCCGGTGTGCTAAGCATGAAAAATTCTCTCGACAAAGTACACTTCAATATAAAATAATATAATATAATACTATTTCTTCATAAGCTATATTCAAATACCTCTTGCCTCATATCTTTCAAACACTTTAAGCCACAAGACATGAGTAATCTAATGACTTAAACTCAATATAACAAGTAAGTCATAAAGACTACACTAGTTTCATCTAATGTCATCTACTTAAATAACCTCTTTTGGTAAGATTGAACATAATTAAGTCTATAAGTGGTGCTCCACTTACTCTCGCTTAGCTCTCGCTCTTGTCGTATATATACGGAGATTTCATCTAGCTATAATGAACCATATATATATATATATATATATAATCATAACACAAGAGTAATCTCCATTCACACCATGGAATATATGCTTAACATATCAAACTTCCAAAAAGAGTATTATATTGAAGCTTTCAAATGCAATTGGTTTCACTCAAAAACGAGTTTCCTAACTTAAGATATAAATATTTCAAGATGACTAATGCAGAAAAAATCATAATACAGAACAGTATACTTCATGAAATTACGAAAATTTGTAAATTTAATATAAACTTATAAAAATTTACAATAACAATGTAATATGAATAAGTTTTCTAGTTCAATTGATTTCACTCAAAACTAATTTCTATTGTTTTTCTTATATTCATCTTAACTTAGTTGTGTCATAATCTTTTTCTACATAAATACTATAAATTTGGTAATTTAATTAAAATATCAAACAATGTACGATTTGAATAAATGATAAATGATAATATTTTGAAAAGTCTAATATATCTAGTTTATAAATATAATTTTTATTATGCGTAATAGACACTCAATTAGTACA
>JBBPBT010000850.1:18295532-18308085 GCA_037974875.1 Cicer bijugum | reverse complement strand
TAATTAATAATATATTGTTTCAAATAAAGTAAATAAATTTAAATATAGTATAAAATGATTAAAAATAAAAATTCTATAAAATAGAATTTTCAATATAAGATACATATTTTCATTTCCATAGAATAAAAATCAATTACTATATGATCATAAATAAAAGAAAATGTTAATTGTTGTTAAGGAAATCACATTGTTAACATCGTCTCGTCATGATTATCACACATGTTCTTTCTTTATCCTCAATGAATATGTTTCAATACTACTATACATATCTCTTTTACATTTTCCAATTACTTCTGAGTTGGTGTTTATATTATTGTTAGTATAACAAAAATTAAGAGTTAGTATATAAAATGATTCAAAAATTCATTTTTTTTTACAATAAAACACAGTTAAATACCTTAAAAAATCTATGTAAAAAATAAAACAAATTAACTCCCTAAAAAAACAGTTAAAAAAACTATCACCATTAAAACATTTATGGAGCCTAAGCCCTAAGGCATAGGCCTTAATTGCCTTGCAGTTTATACAACATTGTGTAAAGGTTACAAATAGTACATTCTTAAATATTTTTTTATTGTTTACTTGTTTCCGGCAATTACTTAATACACTGAACTTGTTTACTGTGTGTACCTTTTATTTCTAGAAATTACATTTCTAATAGTAACATCAATTGGAGGAATCAATTCGTTTTGCATTGGATTGTTGTTGAGGTTGCAAAAGTAGTGTAGGACTAGGCATGACAACGGGGCAGGACGGGGTGGATTTCGTTTCCTCCACATCGGCACCCAACTAATCGGAGAAAATCCACATCCGCCCTCGTTTTATAGGGTGTAAAATTTAGACATCTATTTCCGTCTGTTACGAGTTTTGGGTTTCTCCGCCCGCACCCGCACTCACTCATATAAATAAAATTATAAATTGAAAAATCATATTTATTATAATAAAATAATAATTATTAAATAATAATAAAATTAAAAAAATATTTTTTTATAAAGATAAAATTATAATTTTTAATATTTAATAAAATATTAATATATTAAATATATATATATATATATATATATATAAAATTTAAAAATTGCAATAATATTACTTGCGGGGCGGATGCGGTTGACCTGCACCCAAATCAAGCAGGTTCAGGTGGGTACCCACGAGTACGAATTTTATTGTCATCCCTATGTAGAACTTTTGGCAATGAAATTGGAATATGCCATATAAGGGAAGTCGGTGAGGATGTTTAGAAAATGGTTACTTTGAGGTAATATGAATCTAATGGTTTCGGAAATTAGTGTTGGTAATTTACTTTGTTTGCATTGATGGCAAGTGGGGTATATTGATATCAATAATTAATGTGTACGCACGCACCATGTGAGCTGGCTAGGAAAAAAGATTTTAACTATATTATTAGGAAGGTCCATGAGAGGAAGGGATCAAGTTCACATAATATAATACAAGGGAAAATATCATGAGGGCATTAGATGATTTTATTTTGGATATTCTTGCTATTGATTTACCTTTAGCGAGTAGGAAATATACTTGGTATAGATTGAATGGATTTGCTATGAGCAGGTTGAAAATATGTCCTAATTGTTATCCACAGACCACAAGGTAGGTGAGAGATTTTATGACAATTTCAATAATTAAGCAAATTGATCGATGAAATTGTAATTGTTTGTTGAATTAGTTTTTGAATTTTGTAAATTAATAAGAGATTATTTTAATTGACATTTTACAATTTTAATAATATATTTATTAATTTTTAAAATTTAATTAATGCTTACAATTTTAAAAATCAATTTGGGCTATTCAATCCCATATGAATTAAGGAGCATGTGTTGAATTGGGGCCCAAGTCTTTTAGAATGTTAAAAAGTTGGACGACTTTGAAAGCTACCAGAACTTGGTTACGGAAAGCTGGAAAAATTTAAAAGTGGATAGGTACGGAGCTTTGTATTGAAGGAGAGATTAAAGATGGTCAAAATGTGCTCAGGATATTGGTACAACAATCATTGTTAGGAATTGAGATTAAAAATAAGTGTCAGTAATCGAATACATTATTGGGAAACTATTCAAAATTGTATAAAAAAATTATGGTATCTCTCGAAATAAAATGGTTTAATTATAGTGTATCTACGTCTCACTCTATTGCAGGAACTGTTATAGAATTATATTATTAATATGTTAATAAGATCACTTGAATTCTAAGAGGACAAATTTCAAAACAATGATACAAATAAATGAGAAAAGTGACTCGAAGTATACATCAAACAAAAGAAAAAAGATTTAAAATTTGAAAGCGTCTGACTTTGGTGTGTTGGAACAACACGATCATCGATGGCACAACACAAACGAAAATGTGTTACTATTTATTAAAAAAAATATTGGAATCTACAACAAGAATTAACAACAAAACAAAAAACAAATAATTGTAGAGAAAAAAATGAAAATGGAGAACGTTCTGCATTTTCTATTGAAAACAGAGAACATTCTAGATAGAATTGAAAAACTAAAAAAACTAGAACGTTCTTGGTTTTCTACAATTTTGGTAAAACAGTTTTCTCAATCAAATATAAACGAGAATTAAAGAAAGAAAACAAAAATTAAAGAAAGATAAGAGAAGAATAACACAGAATTTACGTGTTTGGTCTCAATTGATGAGATCTACTTCACGACAATCAAGCAAAATTAATTCACTATTAATGATTGAACATTACAAAATTAAAGTTTTCTCAATATTCATCCCCTAGTATCTTTCACTGTTTATGAACGAGCAATACTAACATTTTTCTCAATCTTTCTTTCTCCCTCTTTACTTATCTCTCTCGATCTTCTATGAATCATATTGCATATGTCTATCTCAGTTTATAGCTTTTTACTGCTACTATAACTTACCACACTAATGCAACTTGTAACGCCCCAAAATTTTTATCCAAATATTACTTAAAAATATTTATTTTTCTTCAGAAACAACAATATTTTTTTTTCTTATGAATAATTCATCATGTAAAAGTTCGAAGATGCGTTAAAAAATAACTTCATATATATATATATATATATATATTTTGTAAAAAACGTAATGTAATTTCCTAAAATATTATTTATTCATTTATTTACAAAATTAATATTTCAATTGTTAAATCAATATTCATTTATGCTCATAAATAAAATAAATTATCTTTAAGTGAAATTCCAAAGAAGCAAAGTTGACTTAAATTAATGACATTCAATTATTTAATAGCAAATAAAATCTTACTTCTATATTTCTATTAAAAGTTAATGATGAACAGTAAATAACTTTACAATTTACCACAAAATTTTTAGTAATACAAAATAGTATTTTTAAATAAACAAATCACATTTTCCCACGTGCTTGCACTAATCACATTATTTTTAAATAAAATTCTGATTTTCCCACGTGCTTGCACCAATCAAACATCATTCATGCAACTCTTTGAGATCATTAGTACTTAAATGTTGGTGTAAGGGATCAGTTCATCCCACAACAAAAATTAAACCAAATAATAGATTATCAGCCATAAAATATGAATATAAAATCCTTTCGTGATAAAAGTTTTAAAGAAATTGATTATTTAATAGTTCTCAAAGATGTATCAAATTCATAAAATGTGCCCGAATAAATTAAATAGCAACCGTAGAGCAAATAATTAGATCAAAATAAATATAACAACAAAATGTATGCAAGTTATGCATGTTCCTAAACATATATGATCTGGATATAACCAGCCACACAGAAGTCATCCATACCAATGGGGAAAATTAAACCAGCCACACAGGCATCCACAAAGATGCATATGATATGTCATGAAATGATAATGATGCTCAAAATGTACAAGTCACCACTCACTTAAATAGTCACACAAATCATCAGCCACTTAGACAATCCACAAAGATAACAATAATTAAAACACAAATCACCCGTCACTTAGGCAACTACAAAGACAACAATATTTAAAACACAAATCATCAGCCACCTAGACAACCACAAAGACAAAATATTTTAAATTAAATTTTTTAATCACATATAAGACATCAAATTTATATTCTCATGGATGTTCATAGTTATAACTCAATAACTTCAACACATCAAATATGCACGTGAACAAATATCTCAAAATCACCGCTTTCATTTTAATAGTTCTTAAAATTCGATTTGACTACATGTTATTGATAATCATTAAAACTCATCTCACCAAGAATACAATAACAACTTAAATTTGATTCCTTTCACTATAATGTTTTCAGCATTCTAAAAATGGACTATTCATTAATGCATTCAATAATCAATTTTCTCATATTATTAAATTTAAAGAAATATAAAATTCTCATCAATTTCCTCAAGACACATATATTGTTCATAAAAGTCAAGTTTTAAATTTAAAATACTCAAAAGTAAACACTTAAAATCAAATACATTATAATAAACATATTACTAATCCCATCATTATAAAAATTATAACTTTATAATTAAATACTCTAAAACACGTAAAGCACTACATATTTTCACTACAAACATATTTATCAAGGGATAATAATAAAATATAACTCTATAATTAATTTCTCAAGATAGATGTTTTGCTCAAAAGAGACAGTCAAAACATTATAGTTAGTTTCTTTACGACAAAAATAAAATCAACATTTTCTTTTAAGACGTCATATCAATATTCTACGAACCGCTAATTTAATATATAGTCTAACTTTGCATGGGGAAAAACCCTTACCTTAGGCGTTTTCTTTCTTAATGTCTCTAAATTTGCACGAGAAATAGCTCATGAGACAATGATGAATTCAACACCGAAAGATATTGGAATTTATGACTTAGAAAATTATTTTAGAAGTGTACTAATGACAAATAGGTGTGACAGCAAGAGGCCTAATAGAAATGTAGCTATTTACGTTGCAATATTACGATTGAGTTCTTGTCTAAAATTGAAGTGCACTTAATTCCAAAATTATGCTACCAATATTTACTATTTATTTAATTTTATTAGGTTGTTACAAAGTCAATTGAAGTCATGTGCATGAATTAATTAGGATTAACTAATAAAGTTCATCATATATTGCAGGATGTCACACTATTTATTTTAATTTAATAAATAAATTAGAGGGTGTCATATCACTCTTTTAATTGTTTATCTAATAGTTATGAAACAAAAAATAACATAAAATTATTTTTGTAGAAAATTTAAAATAAATTTATAATTTTAATTTAAAAGAGATGAATTCATGAGATACAAATAGCAGACTAGTCATCTCTTAATTGCACCAAAAAAAAATTCATAATTAAATTTACAAACTTCTTTTAAGAATAAATTAAAGGTGTTAAAAATGAGTTAATGCAATTATGCTAAGAAAATACCATAAATTGTCATAAAGGAGAGTAAAACAATAAGTCAAGTCACTAATTTATTTTTTTCATGGACCAAAAATATTTTCAAAACACTTATATATAAAGGTTGAGTTTCACTAACTCTATAATATCTCATAAAATAAATACTTATTTGATCGTAAATAAAACTAACAAACCGTATAAATTTCTAAATTCTAATTTAATTAAATATTTCAACTAATATTTTATCAACAGAAATAAATCAAGCAAGACAAAAATACCATTCACACATAACAAAATAAAAGCAAACATATCTAAGACATCAACTTTATGATTATCAAAACTGATCAAATAAAAATATGCATAATAGTCCATTTAAAAAATAATCACATCATAAATCATCCTGACGTAATTGTCACGCCAAAACAATTAAATAAAAATAAAAGTTATAATTATTCAGGTAAAATAGTGTGGTAACTTTTAATTTATTTTCTTTAAATATAAAATAAATTATTAATTAAATAATAAATTACGAAAATTACTAAAAAGACACATATATAATATATATGAAAATATTGGGTGTTATACTACTATATTACAACTTTATTTATAGTATACAAAAACAAATTAATTATAACCATTTATCATAACTAACTTGACCAAAGGTACTTATAACAACCACTAACTCTTAACCAACTTTAGTTAAATGATTTGAAATATATATATCCACACTATTAAATAAATAAAAAATTTAAATTTTAACTCTTTGGTTTAAAAAAATAACAATTGATACGTGTAGTGATGAGTTTAAATGCATTTTCTCGGATATATCATGGGATAAAAATTATATTCAATATTTGACTATTTTTTGTGGATGTAATATTTGAGCTCTCACGTTGAAATCGATAGTAATTAATTTACCTTGAGTTTCAATTTTGGTTTTGTCAAGTTTTTAATATGATTCTACTTTCTTTCCTTCTTTTGTAACGGATTATTCGGAGAAGATACTATTCATAGATTATTTCTACTTTCATTTATGCTCGATTAGGATTCGAGGCAACGAAAGCATTTGCATCGCTCTAACATTGTAACGACGGAGTGTGACACATGAAGGTTGTGATGGTGATGTTGCAAAGCAATTGCCAAGCTTCGATGTGAAGCTCCAATGGTGATTTTCGTAACCCGAGATGGCTCTGTTTTACAAAGTGGCAGCGGTGGCAAAAACTTATTTTGAATGTTTTTAGGTATGATTTGCTCATGTTCTGAGTGTTTTAGTTGTTTTATGAATATAATGATCCCAAAGTTGAGTTTCTATCAGTATGTTGGGAGAGATTTGAAAGTTTTTTTTTTATTATATTAAATTAAGTTGTTCATGTATGAATTTATATGAAATATAAATATTAATTTCTAAATTTGGTAGGATGTTATGATCAGTGTTACGATTTCAAGATACACGATTTTGTAAACCTTATCCGATTCTGCATAAGATTTTGATTCTGACTGCGATTGCAACCAAGGCAATGGTACCATATTTAAAATACGTGATTTGGGAGACATAATTTAAAAGGTTGATTGAGAAAATTCAAAATAAAATTATATTTAAAAAAAGATGGAAAATAAAAAATGATATAATGATACTTTTATTTATATTGGGTAGGAAACGTTGACCTTTTAATTGCAACTAACCAATTAAATAACTAAGTTGAACTAATCTCTAAGTGATAACCAATCTGATTTTTTTTATAATTATCTTAACATAAATAACTAATACTCAAAACTGATTAATGAGTTATATTCATCAAAATATAGTTTTCTTTAGTAATGTTATACTTGAAAACTGATGCTTCAATAGATTATTTTCGTTATTGATGTTATATTTACCATTTATAATAACATTGTTATATTCCAAAGAGATACTCATCATATCATCACAATGCTTTGTGTCAATTTGAATATTATATATTCATAAATTGTGGACTAATTCTATAAAAATAGCAAATGAAATCGGTAATAGTTAAAAGAAAGTAGAAAACATAATGGAAAGAGACACACTTTATTATATGTGAAAATATTATAGTAGCACAAACATAGACTCAATAATTATTATACACGTACAATCATCATGGATGTTATTGAAAAGCACAAGTGCACACAATAGATAAGAAAATGACACATTTTTTTACTTGTCTCAAATAGAGATACTGTTGGGAATTCCTCTGCAAGTTAAACCTTCCTCGCTTGAACGAAGGAGCAAATTGTAGGGCAATTGTATTGGACCACTGCGATTTTTCAAACTAGAATCTTTGTTTCTGCCAATGATTTTCCCTTCAATTTCTGTTAGTTTACTTCCAAACTTTTGGAAGGCTTGTACTGCCCTTGAATCAGACGTCCAAAACTTGCTATCCCTCTCTCCAAGGTAAACCTCATCAGAAGCATGTCTTGACAGTATCTCAATCACAGAGAGATCAACAAGAGTCTGATACTTTGGAGTAATTGTTCTCAAGTATGCCTTTTGAGGACTCTTCACCATCTCATCATATTCTGGAGTTCCTTTCTCAGGGATAAATCTTCTGCTAAGAGTTGGACGGTTCAAGATATATCCTCCATAAGGATATTGTCCAAAGTTAACAGCTGCATGAAGAGCAGAAGCAATCCATATGATAATGGAGCATGATTGAACTAAGTCTTGAAGTGTTTGCATTTTAGGCCACCATGGCTTGTCTTTCAAGTCACCATGACCCTTTTCTACAGCTTCCTTCCACCAAGTTTGAAGCTCAGTGTCCTTTTGCACTGCCTCATCTGTTGGATAATATAAGGAGGCATACTCTTGGACCCATGTCTTAATAGCATCCCATATTTCTAGTCCATCAACTGCATAAGGGTAGTCTTCTATCACAAGGCGAAGGCCATGTGGGGAAGATGAATCCTCAATAGCCAATCCTCTGAATCAACCAAATAATTTGTTGTCAATATATAACAATTAACAAGTTTCTCCTAATTATTGATCAGTGATAAGATGATATTAGTCTTGGTGAAAAATTACCTTTTGATAAGATCGGTTGGTAATGCTTGATCAGTGAAAACCCAATTCTTGTAAACTGTTGAAGAAATCTCAACAGAATTTGGTCCAGGCAAAAATGTTTGTTCTATAATACCATCAGCATTGATTAAAGATTGACGAGCAAGTGCATTGATATTTATTGTGTCACGGTAGTGAGGATATAAAAGTTTATTAATTGGGTGAAGAACACTTAAATGTCTATTTGTTGCTATGACGAATGGTTCAATTGTTGCATGAGTATTCAACCTACAACAACATAATTTATTTCATTAGTAAACATGCCATACATTACAAACTAAAGTTACTTTGTAGATATGGCTTAGCAGAGTTCATACCAATGACTTATAAGTTGATGATAGCACGAGTCATTTACAATTACATGAGCTTTGGCCAATAACCATATTGTACTTTCTTCACCTACGTCTGAAGGCAAGAAGACTTTGCTTTCAGCACCATATTGGACTCCATTTGAGTGTGGCAAACTTAATTCGATGGCCACTGGCTTCAAAGTCCCATCATCTTTCAAGAACAAGATTGTCCTAGTGGCATAAGCCTTTGCAGTTAAGTTTATCCTCTCCAAATATGGCATAAATGCATCATGGTAATCTAAGATGAATAATCTATTCCCATTAAGTGCCTGTTCCATAAATTTAACTTCAATAAAATGATTTCATAACTTTGATTAATGACTTTTATGTGAAATATATTTATATCATTACCTCTTCTACGGTAAGTCCCCCAAGGTTAACCTCTAAGTGTTCTTTGGTTATTGTACTAGACTGATCACCATAGACAACTGTATCTAGCGTACTTTTTGGTGGAAACTCCTGTTGTATTAATGAATAATTTTAAAATAAAAAATATATATATGAGTATTGTGTAATTGACAAAAAAATACATGTTTAAATAAGTATTACAAATTCATTTGGTACTTACTTGGAGAAGACGAATGACACAAGGGTTTACACCAGCAACCATCTCTCTTCCAAATTCTTCATCAGTCATCCATGCAGACTTGCTAACTGCTCAAAATAATAAGGTAAAAAGAAAATAATTATCAAATTAGATTAATTCAAAGAATGCATAAGTTTTCTTGCTACTTAGTATGATACTAATGTGAATACGAGGAACATTTAACCATTGGTGGTCCAATTATGATGATTAATTTAATTACCTTGGATCACATGAGGTGGTGGAAACTTAAGGACCTGTTCGCCATCAGTGCGTAAGATTTCTTTAAGGGCTGGTAGGGGGCTAATTTTGCTGAGTATATCTGTAGGAAGTTTTATTCCACCTTCAAAAAGTCCCCTCACTTCATCGAAGCTATCGAACTCATTGGGCGTGAAATTCAGGTCAAAAATTACAGCTTGGAATAAAGGCAAGACAGTTTGAGACAATGATTTTATTCCATACATAAGAAAGTCAGATGACTTTAAGTGACCAAAGTTTTCATCCCTTGGAACATAATTTGCACCTGGTTTCTCACTCTTAGGATCTGTTAAAAATTTAAATGAACGGTCAAAATTAAAATGTAAAATTATGCAATGACTAAGAAATTTTCTATCTCGATGTTGTAAATAAAACAATAGAAAGTTAGTTAGATGGTTTTAAATACAATTATATTATGCTACTGCAATATTATTAGACATGAATTATTAATAACCAACAACAAAGGAAAAATAATAAAGCAAAAATTTACCTTTTCTAGTTGGTTTTCTGCCAGTTCTAACCCTACGTGGATAGGGATAGGTGCTAGAGCCTCCAAGTACTGGACGGACCAATTTATCACCACCATCTGGATTTCCTAAATCATTATAAATATCATAATCATAGATTCTTTCCCATTCTTTGCGCTCTCCTGTTCCATCTCCTCTTAGATTGCCTAACTCTTCTGCTCTATAGTGAAGTAATGGAGCTGGTGTTTGACTTGGAAGATATGTCTGTCATAAATTCAATTTATTTTTATTCTCATTTACATTGTGGAAATATAACTTAATTTGCTCAATTTTCATATTTAAATATTTAACCCTCTTACATCATTGGTGAAGAAGATACGGTCCTTTTTGTAGTTTTTGAAGTTGTAAACCCACGAATTGCAAACAAATTGAACACTTTCACGGTTAGGAATGTCTTCAAGAGTGACACTCACTAGGAAGAATTCAGCCTGTGTATAATTTCTTATGTAAAATGCTCCTGGAATTCCAAAATCAGTGTCCCATTCAAAATTTATACTGAATGCATCTTGCCTTGCTCCCAAAGTTGGTAATTGAGGAAGATGTTTGTTCAAAAATGTTTCCTTTCCAACTAGCCCCTTTCCACTTGCTATACAAAGTAAAACATACAAATAAGATTTATAAAATAATTATAAACATGAGATCTAATAATTAGTATTCAATCAGAGATGGACACTTGTGTATGTAATCAATTTAGATATTCTATTAATTCCATAATAATTATTTTATTCAACTATCTTATCTTTATTAAGAAAAATATATAGTTAAAGAAAGGCAGAGACATAGTGATATTTTTATTAAATTATTTTTATAAAATATTGTTGTATTTATTATTATCGTAGATAGAAAGTAAATGATATAAATTTAAGAAAAATACATATAATATTAATTAAATAATACAATTAAAAATATAATTAATATACGCTTTTGAAAAATTAAACTGTAAATTATTTTTAAATAAACTTTTTCAAATAAATAATTATTATGAGACAAACCAAATATATTAATTTATTTTTTAATACAGGAATATATTCTATATTATTATTAAATTCAAGCTAGTTACATCTGCCACCTGTTTCTATTCAATTAGTGAAAAACAACCACAAGCTCCAATTATATAATATTTTTCTATATAAACTTCAATTTACCACGCCAGCCAAGATATTATACTATTGTTTGTTTCTTTATAGTAGCATTACATTTTTATCTTTTTATGTCCCCGTGTTCGGTGGTCATACTTGATTATATAATAATTATTTTTAAAAACTAAAATCTGAATCGTTAAATTTTAATCAGAGGATCTAGGTGTATCACCATGCACGGTTAATCTGAATTCATGATATGATCATCTTAGCATAGTGATTATTTTTGTGAGGATTATAAAAGCATATATGGTTTAAATATATCTACATATAAAAACATGAAAGAATCGATGTAGAATGAATTGAATAATTGAAGGTTTTTGTGGAACATTTTGAACAATTGAAGATATAGAGAGAACAAACCATCAGTCTTGGTAGCACTAATCAACTGCATAGAGACATTACGGCCTAAGAAGGCAGTGGCAGTGTCAATAACTCCACCAACAATGGAGGTAAGTCCGCCGATGACATTTCCGGCGGCGTCAAGAACACCGCCTTTGCCGACCGAGGTTATGGCGTTGAAGTCCAAAACATTTTTGGGCATCAACACCACAGTTCCCTTGATCTTTTGGCCCTTGTTTAAGATGCCAAACATTTTGGCTTTTTTTTTAATCAAAGAAATTAACACTAGTTATTTGATGTAGTAGTAGTAGTAGTAGAGAAAGAAGCTTGCTGTGGTTTATGAAGAAGTTAAGGTATTTATAGATGTAAGATGAAGTATAAACGCGCTGCTATATAATATATTTTATTATCAGGATATCATCTCCACGTGCCAAACGTGAAACGTTCATCACGAGTTTAAATTATACGTACGTTAAATTAATTTCAATGTCAGTCTTTTATTTATTTATTTTGAATTTATTTTTATTTAAATTTTAAGTAATAATTTAATACTTTATATTTTAAAATATCAACAATATTATTATTTTTTTATAAAAAATTTTAAAAAAATTATCAAAATTTTCAAACAAAATCTATAAAATTCATTATTATCTTCAATAAAATATAAATTTAATTAAATTCATAACTTAAATCTTTAAATAAATTTATATTTTTATTCTTTATTTGATGTTGTTGAAGATGAAAATATGAATTTATTTTAATATTTCAGTTATGAATTTGATGTAATTTCCATTATATTGGACATGATTATTAATTTTTTGGATTTTGTTTGAAAATTTTAATGATTTTTTTTGAATTTTTATAAATAAAAAAAATAATATTTTTGACATTTTAAAACATAAAATATTAAATTATCACTTAAAATTAAA
>JBBPBT010000850.1:18276680-18292894 GCA_037974875.1 Cicer bijugum | reverse complement strand
TATATACTAAAATGGTGTACATTTTAAATTAAAGTTGTTTATTGAACAAAATGATAAGTGAAAAGTCAAATCACAAATAACACTAATAAGATTACAATATGAAATTGATAGTATCAAGAATTACTAAACAATTGGAGTACGATGCATCTTTAAATACTAAGGCAACAAACATAATTAACTTTGTCTCATCACAAGACTTTTAACCACCTAAAACTAATTCTAACATATATCTATATCTAGTTGTCTCTCACAAGTTTTAAGTGTATTAACAATTTCAAATTGGAAAGAACACTACAATTCAAGAAAAAGTAAAATACAATGTAACTATTATAAGAAAAAATACAAGTCGTAATCACATCGGTTAAAAATAAAGTTGATGTAAAAAGTAATAGCGGTCAATGTATATGTTTAGTTTGCTCTAGTGAGCCTCGTCCAAGATAGTATTTCTCAACTCTTCGTTATCGGACACCTAAATACGTTTATTACACCACAAAATATTATCTAAACCTGTTACGTTTGTGGCATTATTATTGTTTGGCATTATTATTGTTTGTTTCGATGACACCATAACTTTTACTTTGGTTGGGTCAGCAACAATACTTTTCTCAAAATATACTTGTCCCAATAATTTCACATCTTCCAACCAAAGTTCATATTTTTTCCAAATTGGCATACAATTTCCTCTTATTCAATACCTACAGAACTTGACACAAGTGGTTTTCATGTTCCTCCGACTTTTGGAATATATTAAGATGTCATCAATAAAAATCACCACAAACGTATCTAAGAACGGATGAAAGATACAATACATGTAATCCATAAAGATAGATGAAACATATATCACTCAAAACGACATCACCAAATACTCATAGTGTCCAAAACGCGTCTTGAATGCAATATTGGGTGTATCCTCTTCTTTCACACGAATCTATTGGTACCTATACTTTAGGTCGATCTTAAAAAATACCATGCACCATTTTATTTGGTCCATTAAGTCATCAATACACACTAAAGGATATTTGTTTTTTATTGTGACCTTATTGAGTTGTCGATAATCAACACAACTTTAACTTTCCATCTTACTTTTTAAGAAATAATATGAGGGCTCCCTTTGGTGAGACATTAGGCTGAATTAACTGCTTAAACAAATGGTCCTCCAATTGATTATTTAGCTTTGATGACTCTTATGAGGCCATGTGATAAGGAGCAATATAAATGGGTCCCGTACTTGGAATTACATCAATAAAAAACTCAACATTGCACACTAAAGGCAATCCTGATACGTCTGATGAGAACACTTCAAAGAATTCCCTCACTGCTAGAATATTGTCTACAATGACCTATTGACTTGTACTAATTGAGCTAAGAAAAACATATTTGTGATTTCGTTTCTCTAGGAAAAACTTTAGTCTAGTGGAAGAAAGGAACTTCAAACTATTGGGATTTGGATATATCACATTATGTCGAGCACACTACAATAGGGTGTAGTTTCTAGACCTTCAGTCCATCCCGATAATTACTTCCAACTGCTTTGGAGGAATACAAATTAAATCTATGTTGAACTTCATATGGAACACAATCAACGAGCATTGAAAGCAAGTTGTATTACATTTTACCGAAAGGTATGGTAACCACTTAATCAAACGTCAAAGGAGTAACAACTAGTTGGAGAAAATCGATCCAATGCAACGAAATGAATAAGTGTGTTGGCTCAAATAATAGAAAACAATAAGTAATTTATTAATGATTAAATATTCACCCTAGATAAGTTATCAGAAAGATGAGGCTTTTTCTCCACAAATATGACACATACGTCCTTTGGCAGTTAGGTGTGAAACATTGTTGTTTTTGTGCTGGCTCGATTCATTTGCAAAGTGGTTTGATTTCTAACAGATGTAACAAACTATAGATTTGACTGGCGTTATGTTATCTTGTGTATTTCCATATTGCAACGAAAACACCAGATATGGTGCACCTGATTCTTACTTGTATTGTGAGGCCTTTGACCTCCCTTGTTTTGAGGTTGAGATTGCTATCTTGTGTTCCCCCATGGTCGAGCATACAACTTATTATGCTGATATTGTGTGCCTCTACTCTACTAGTCGATATGCCACTGCTTCAAAGGTTAACACTTAGAGAAAAAACTTATTGATTTAATGATAAGAATATAGTTCAATTTCTACATGATATCTCATGGGTCCACCTACCGTGCCTCTGCTCTATAGGCTATGTTTCATTATCTCCATTTTCTTGCATTTCTTCACCAGCCCTTGATAATGGTGTATCCCCAAAGACCCCACTGACTCCTTAATTTCATACTTGAGTATGCTTTTGAATCTCTTAAACATTAATTTTTCATCCATTTGATTTCAAAAATAGGAAAAATGTTTTGCCTGAGACCTGCATTTTGTCGCATATTCTACTACTTTAGGAATTGGGCATCAATTCTCAATCCTAACACTTTTTTGAAAAATATTTGTCGAAGAACTTCCTTATGAAAATCTATCAAATCAGATTTTCATGGTTTGTTTCCATCATTTTATGTGAGAAGAGCTTTAAGAATGGTTGTTGTAATAAGTAGAGACTATTCTTATGGTAACTTGATTAGAGGCCTTTGATTGAGATGCATGTTGTCAAGAGATTTGGTGATGTGGTGGTGAATGGCACTAAAGTCCATGGTCCAGTCTTAGGTTGCAGTACGAGATGTAATAATACCCTGATAAGCAGTAGGATATTTATGTTAACAATGTATATTGTAGCACACTTTAGCAATATGCTCATGTTTGTCGCACAATTGACAAACAACACACTTGGTATGGCTAGGAGAGTGGATTTGGAGGGGTTTGAGGATCCATTTAAAGGCCCGCATTTTTTAATGTAAGATTTTCCTTTTAATGCGTAATTGTAATTAGCAAAGACAATGAGAGAAGTCCAATTGATGGTGATCTCATCACTTATGAGATAATTTTCAAAGTCTTCTAAGTGACCATGTAGATCATCAAAATTAATGTGATTATCATAAATATGAGTATTGATAGCTATGTAGCAGCCCTCGGATCATCAGTTGTTGTGTTTAAGATTTTATAATCACGTGTTCACCCCTTCCAAATCTCCCCATTTTCTTTTGTAGGAGTTGTTATTGTTTTCACCAAATATAACATGTGTTTTGTGGATTAAATTTTTAAATAAATTTAAAATTACTCTTTTGTTAAATTCGTAATATATGTGTTGCATTGCAACTATTGAACATCATACAAAAAATGCAATCAAGTATTGCTTTTGTTTCCCTTTTCTCCTGTCCAAAAAAATATAATAAAACATTTATAATTTACTTTAATCAAATAAATTTTAGATAAAATTAGAAGATTCACTCATTTCCATTTATTTTTGACTATCAACTCATAAGTAAAACTTAGTTTTATTATTGGAATTTTTTGTAGACAACCTATTCCAAACTGTTCTAAAGTCCAGTCCATTATGGCCAACACAATCGAGGTTTAACAAGATTTAGCCCATCGCTATACTCAAAAGAATCCTAAACGTTAGTTGATCTTAATCCCAACTGTTGAGAGCGGAGAAGGACTAGAATCACATTGAGTTATTCGTCGTGCAAAGACGTTTCATTCTAAATATATTTGATCCTTTGTTTTATATATTGTTGTTTTGATACAATAAAAGGTATGTTTATACCACTATGCCTCTCATTCTCTTCAAACGATAACTTATTTGATCATCATAGTGTTTTCGAGTACCACTACATTCCAATAAATAAAGAATTGTTCAAAGATCAAGTTTGATAATTCTTCTCGATTCAATCCAGATCACAACTCAACCTCACTAAAAAAATATACATTTTTCTATTTATTGACTTTAAATTGGCTTTCTAAAATCTAAACAAATAACAATCCTAAATAGTTCTAAATATTAAAAAAAATGTTGATTAATTAACATGGAAAAGAGCAAGCATTTCATTTGATCATAAACTCATTATCTTCTATATAGTCCTTAAACTATAAAACTTTGATAAATAGCCCTTAAATTATTCTTAATTTATTCAGTTACTCTCGAATTATCATTTTGTCTCCTAATAAACGAAGAGGGTAATATAATATACCCATAATAATTTTTTTTAAATATATAACATCACATGAGGAAATATGAAATGCACCATGGGAAAATATGAAATGCACGACAATTATAAATTTATATTGATATATAATAAAAATATAACATTTTATAATCATTTTAAGTTATAATTACAAAATAAATTTCTATACGTGATTTCTAATTAGTTGTGTCAAACTATTATATACCAACGTTGAATGGTCATTAATGATCACCACATTATATAAAGTTCAATGGCATAAAAAAGAGAATAATAGTTATGAATGGAGTAAAAAATTTACAAAAAAACAAATAAAATTTCCATAGCCGCCACCTTTGTAGAAAATTCAACAAACCAATATAAACTCGTTCGGACAAAACCGACCCAAAAGCCTAAAAACATTATGATTGGCATTTATTATTATTATCTAAGTAATCAAGTATTTTAGTGATTTAAAAAAAATTAAATTAGTTTTTATATTATTAAAGTATACATTTATTTAATCTTTAATATTATAATAATTTATTATTGTGATAGTAAATTGTATCTTAAGATTATAATAAAAAATAATATATTTTACCAAATACTTTGATGATTTAAGAATTTATTTGAGTTTTTTTTTTTTTAATAAAGAGTTACTATCCACTATAACTTAAAAAAGAATAAAATATTTAATATTAATAAATTAATTAAAAAAAGTAAAGAACGAATAATTATCTGGGTGGATTTGCTGCGGTAGCTGCTGCCATGCCATTTCCATCTTCTACTTGATCGGATCTGCCCACCACCAAACCCTAACTTTCTTTATTTCTTTCTCAATTCTCATCTCCGATTCCCAAATTTCATTATGGCATCTCATTTACTAAATCACTCCAAAAAGGTTCCTCAATCCTTCTCTTCACCATAATACGCATCTTTTTTTGTTCTTCGTGTTTTCTCATAGTTTTTTTATTTGAAGTTATCTATAATACTTTTGCAGTTACGAAATGCTTCGAGTTTGTTGCACAACGAGCGTGCCCTTTTGGTTCGTTGTTTTTCCAGAGATGTTCAAGCTTCTTCTATCAACACAAATCGAGGTACTTTTATTTATTTTTTCTTATAAAATGAAAATTTTGTAAGTCTTAGTTAGGATGAAAATTCATGCATGTGTATTAAACTGTGTAAAGGGGAAACTTTTAATTTATTTAATTTGCTATTGCCTATAGGTACATTAGCAGTAATCAGATTAACAGATTGCGTTTTAACTTTTATAAACTCTACTCTAGAAAATATAAGATGCACTGTCAGTGGAAAATGATTTTACAGGAAAATGACTCTACTCTATCTATCTGTGTGTGAGCAAGAGTATATAGCATTACAGGTGATGTAGGAGAAAATCACCTTTAGGCGAGATTGTGTAGGAACCTTATGATATGATGATGCTATTGCTATCTTATGTTTTTTATATTTTATTTTATGTATGTATTTGTAATTGGAGTTTGTTATTGTTTAGATGTGCTGAAAACCCGATTACAAGACTATGAATCTTCAATGAGAAACCGTGTCTCTGAATCAGTCCCCAACTTTACTGTGAGTAGAACTCATTTACATGACAGTGTCAATCAAGTTATCGTAACTTGTTTTCTTTCTGCAGCATTTCACATTATATTATTTGGTTTTTTACACCCTCCCCGTGAGCTAACGTTCTCGGCTGACCTGTATTCTCTCTTTCATATAAACTTTTATTTGGTCTACAGAAGAGAAACATGTCCACCATGAAAAGGGGTTACATGAGGGGGTCCTTGTTTAATGGAGATATTTCACAGTAAGTTGTTTTCATGTCAATTTTTTATTTTGTTTTCCTGTACTTGTCTTGCTTTAATATGGGATTACCAGTAACTTATTCGTTTTCATTTCACGTTGCCCTCCAAAAGAAATTCACAGGTTTTGTCAAGGAGAAGCTATGCATCGGCTTCAGGTACTGTTCACGGTTCTTTGGTGTTGTTGATATTTTTTCCTCTATGTCATTTCACATCATGATCCTATCTAAATTACTCTAGTAAAAATATTAAGGAGTTGTTTTGTTCCTCTTTGGTTTTATATTTAGTTGAATGTTTTGCTTTTGAGTGAACTGTCCATAGATCCAAGATCTGCAATGTCGGTGAGGCTTCTCACTCAAATGGTGCTTTCAATTCATATTTATGTCTAAAGAACACAACAGTTCTGAAAGATGTGAGCTATGGGGCTTTTTTAGTGGGATCTTTAGACAATATGGTAGGCATCACTTAGTATGTGCCATGGCTTATGGAGGATTATTTTCCTAAAAGCTTAAGTTTTTAGGTAGAGGTAATGGTTTTATATCTTTAACATGCTCCCGCACATTAGAACTCTGAGCTTGAAGCATGGATATGCACATACCTTGTGCTTCATTTAACTTACTTATGAATATAGTAGAAGATTCAAGCTCTTAAAACATGGTCACAGGTGTTTTAATACCATGGCAAAGTCCAACTCTTCTAAAACCTAATGCTTTTTGGTGGAGAATTGGAGATACAAGAATGGTCTTACACCTCTGGAACACATCTATGTAAAGCTTTCTTTTAAGTTGTGAACAGTAATGCGACCTTTCATTCCATGCTGAATCTTATACTGCCGCATCATTTATTGTGATGGGAACTAATGTCTGCCCCTTATAGGGAGAGGTTAGGTTATGTACTTGGTTGGTTGTTGCCTAAAAATATAATTGTTTGGGGGAAAGGAATGATATTTTCCAAAAGTTAGGAGGGTCTTATATTTTTACTTAATGCCTACTTTTTCTTTCTCTCTGTTTTCTGTATAAAATAAACAGTAAATTTTGGGAACATCAGTATCAATGATTCCGTACTTAATGATTTATTTACCAAAAATGGCGAATATCTTTCAGATCTCCCCCCACACCAGGAAATTGGAATGCCTTCTCTCTCGCCTACAATGACAGAGGTTTCTACTTTTCTGAAACCTATGAGATTGTCATATAGCAGATAATGGTTTATACTAACTCATGCCCAATGATATGCAGGGTAACATTGCACGATGGTTGAAGAAAGAAGGTGATAAGGTTTCTCCTGGTGAAGTGCTCTGTGAAGTTGAAACTGTATGGTTCTTGTACCAGAGATAAATTTCACATATAAAATATTACTATTTAGATTTTTGTCTGAAATGGTGTATAAATTGTATTTCAAATGAAGGATAAAGCTACAGTTGAAATGGAATGCATGGAAGAAGGTTATCTGGCAAAAATAGTACGTAAGGATGGGGAAAAAGAAATTAAAGTTGGCGAGGTATTGATATTGTCTAGCTCTCCTCACTTATTTTTTTCTCTTCTTTGGAAAGGGCTCTTTATCTGGTTGTTCCACAGTTTGAATTCACCAGAATTATTTTTTTCTTTTCACTCCAAACTCTATTTCTCTTATGAAAAGTATCCTTGTTGGTAACGGGAAGAAATTTTTTCACAGGTAATTGCCATAACTGTTGAAGATGAGGAGGACATCGCAAAATTTAAAGATTACCAAGCTTCAGCATCTGAATCTAGTGAACCCCCTGCCAAAGAAGCCTCTGCCCCACCTCCCCCAAAGAAAGAGGTGGCAGAAGAGCCTGCTCGAGAACCTGAGACAAAGGTTTCTAAACCCAGTGCCCCACCTTCATCCGGAGATCGCATATTTGCTAGTCCCCTTGCTAGAAAGTTGGCTGAAGAGAAAAATGTCAGTTACTAATTCTGAAATTTGATGGTTGAAGATATTTCTGTTAAAGAACTAAATTAAGCCATTTTTGTGACATTACATAACCTGTTTATCACATGTATGTAGGTGCCTCTCTCCAGCATTAAAGGAACAGGAGCGGATGGGCTCATTGTCAAGGGTGACATTGACGATTACTTGGGTATAATTCTAATTTTCTAAATGCCTGTCTGTATTATGTACATGATATAGTAGAAACACGTGCTTCCCCACTTGGAACTCCGTTGCTCTCCCATGCTTATTCACATGCTCTCTCAACTGGTGTTGTGCCTTGAACTAATTGTCTTTCAGTTCAACATACAACTCGTCAGTTTGTTGAGTTAGCCGATCTACTTCCTCAACCTCAAAGGGAAAAGTAACCTCTTTCTAAAGCAAAGGAGGGAGGATATTGACCATACAAAACTTTGAAAAGTGTTGTTTTGACTGTAATGCTGTAGTTAATGTTGAATCGGGATTCAGTCTAATCCTATCACTTAGGCCACTATTTCAGCCTTGTGCTTGTAATCACTTTCATCCTTTTGTTGATTGTATTCATTATATTATAACCCTTTTTTACCATCTAATCTGATGCAGCTTCTGGTGCTAAAGAAGCTTCAGCACCCTCAAAGGCCAAGGCTGCAACAGGAGCATCACTGGATTATACCGACATTCCTGTCTCTCAGATAAGGAAGGTAGTTTATGGAACAAGTCTTTGAAATTTATCTTTGATGATACTTTGTTTCCCACATCAACCAAAGACCTTTTGTTTAGGACCATGCCACATATGTTCTCAATTTATGAACAAAAATTGTGTATGCTTCTGTATGTTTGTTTATTTAATATCACGATCTTAATTAATATATCTTGTATCTTCCATGCATAAGTTATGCTTTTTCCTTGAGACTCACTCTATATATTTGACAGGTCACAGCTTCACGTTTATTGCTATCAAAACAAACTATTCCTCATTACTATTTAACAGTAGATACATGTGTTGACAAACTCATGAGGTGAGCTTCCCCGTTACCAATATATTTACCCATGATACAAATAATTTCTGATAATTAGAATTCCTTATCTGCAGTTTGCGTACCCAACTCAATTCACTGCAGGAAGCCTCTGGTGGGGCTCGCATATCAGTAAACGACCTTGTAATCAAGGTATCAAATTTTTCTCTGACCAAAATATCTGTGTTTGTAGGTTGCAGATTGTGTTCCTTTTGTCCTGTGTTTTGGTTGGTACTTAGGTGTTTAATTAAGTAGAGAAGGACTTCGACTTTGATGAACATACATTGTGTGACTTTTCACTTGTTTGTGATTAGCTTATAGCAAAACGTCTAAGTGTTTGCTCGGGTAGATTTGGCTCCTTTATAAATTGTAAATATGTTCAGTTTTTTTCTTACTGCTTATGAAATTATAGAACCCTGAATTTCAGGCTAAAACAGTTCAAAGGGAAGTGCGTTAGTTTTCGTACACATTTTCAATAGAAAAGCTAGGTTTTAAACTCAAGTGGTTATTAATTGGTTGTGAAAATCGCACCCTGCAATGTAGTGTGAAATTTATTTTAGCCCAATACTGTTACATGATCACTCAACTTTTAAGAGGGGCTTTACAATTATCTGAGTTGCAATTTGTCTCAAAAAATGTCTCATAAGTTGCATAAAGAGACTTCTTTAGCTTAAACCATCTGTCTTGTGCAGGAGAGATTATCCCGTACATATTACTAAGTTCGATGCTTGTCTTTTTTATTTCAGGCTGCTGCATTGGCTCTCCGTAAAGTTCCTCAGTGTAACAGTTCATGGACAAATGATTATATTCGCCAGTAAGTTAACAATGTTTAAATTGCAAGGATTGCCATCAAATTTGTGAATGACCTTAAATGTAACATTTGCTATTTTGTTTCTGTGCAGGTATCATAATGTGAATATTAACGTTGCCGTGCAGACTGATCATGGACTCTTTGTTCCCGTTGTCAGGGTGAGTGAGGATCTCTTTCTTACACTGCAAAGACATTCACATTCACAGCCTTTACTGGTTCTAATTCACCTTATATTCATGATATTTGCAGGATGCAGACAAGAAAGGCCTATCCACAATAGGGGAAGAGGTCAAACAATTGGCAAAGAAAGCCAAAGAAAACAGCTTGAAACCCCAAGATTATGAGGTTATTGAAGTGAAATGTCCATTCCTATTCATCTGCCAACAACAACGTCTTTGTACTAGCTTATGAATTGTTGGGTTGATATGTATTGCAGGGAGGTACATTTACAGTGTCCAACTTGGGAGGGCCATTTGGTGTCAAACAGTTCTGTGCCATTGTCAATCCTCCTCAATCAGGCATTCTTGCCGTTGGATCTGGTAATAGAATTTAATATTTTTTCCCCTTTATTTCTTTTATTAACTGCATTTGTTGTTCTTGTTTATCATAATGATCACCATGCTGCATTTCTTCTACATGAGCAGCTGAGAGGCGGGTCGTTCCAGGTTCAGGTGCTGAAGAATTCAAGTTTGCTTCCTTCATGGCCGTGACCCTCAGCTGTGATCACCGTGTAATAGATGGTAATCATCCTTAATCTTATGTTGTTCCTTATCTTCCTCTTTTTGGATTTTTTACTTTTTAAAGTTAATTATTCACTTTAAAAGGTAAAGTAAGAAATGCCAATTGTCAGTGAATGTGTTGGAATATCAGTCGATGATGACTTATTAATTAATGACTAAGATTACTTACTTTACTCTTTAGGGGAGTTAAATACATTTTTTGTGACTTGTAATCATGAAACTTGGTGTAGTCATTTTTTCCAAATTTAACACCACATTTTGAGGTTTTTATATTTGTCTTATGCATGCAATAGAGAGATTAAGGTAATATTTTTCTAGGCCTTTCATTAATTTTGTTAGATAGTTTCTAAAGATATATTTTGGTAGAGGGATGAAATTGACTGATGTTCTTCACATTTTGTAAATTTGAGAACTATATTGTCCTATTCCTACACTTTCAATGACCAAAATGATTATTCACCTGGTGAAACATAACATGCTAACAATACGCATAATTATTCTGTTCAGGGGCAATTGGCGCTGAATGGTTAAAAGCATTCAAAGGCTATATTGAGAATCCAGAATCCATGTTGTTGTAAAAGTAAATAGTAGACTCCAGACGTACTCAATTCCTTCTTTCAGAGTGATATTATAGGCAGGGGATAAGATTTGATCACCTGGTATTTCCCATTTGGGTTTGGTTGATTGTATCCCTGACCAATTTTTGATTTAAGTATTTAATCTTTTAAAATAAATTTTGAAAAGTTGTATTTTTTTTTAATAAGTGAGGGTAGATAAGGTATTGAATTTTGAGCCCTGAAATTGTGTTCTCAGAAGAGAATGCTGCCGAGTAACAATACAGGCAGATGAGGATCTGACATTTTCTGTTAGATGGTGTGAATAATTAAAAGATCGATAATTTTATTTTATTGACATCTCACCTTCCTTATGTTATAATCGTCCCACTCTTTATTTGATTGGGCAGTAAAGTATTCATTTCTTTTTCAATCAAAACGCTTATATTGTGGTGTTGTATTAGTAGTTAGTTATGCTAAACTTTGGGATAACTATATATCAAGGGAGTAACCCATGAACATAGGTAACTCAATTTAATTCTTTACTTATTAGTACTGAAGTTTTCTATTCGTTCAAACCCTAATTTGAGTTTGCCGATCCAAATAGACTACAGGATATATACACTAGTTGGGGTTTTACTTACACATTCCTTTTTAACAATTCAGGTTATGTTTGAGTGTTGAGGAAAGGAAGATATTTTTTTCTTCTGGGTATTTTTTGTGCACAAATGCAAAGATGATAATCATTTGAAGTAATTGAGGTCTATATAAGGGGTAGGCCTCTCTCACTATATTTCAATATGCATTTACTAGGAATTGAATTTTTACCTTGAAAAGAATAGAAAAACTGGATTGACATTGATCCAATTCGATTCCTTATTCGCGATCAATTCTAAACTAAATGGGTCATTTATTTTCCTCGTATATGAAGTATGAGATTTCACTAAGTGACCCGACCAAATAGTTAAGGCTCCGTTTGTGAGTTTGGAGTGGATAACTTTGAGAAGAGAGAGAGATAAATCGTCTACATTCTATGAACTATTTTTGTAGAGAATGAGGAGTACATATAATCAAGATTTTTAAGTTTAAACTGTTTTTGTAGAGAATGAGGAGTGTATATAATTAAGATTTTTAAGTTTAAACTGTTAAAAAGACATACAAAATATTTGAAGTGATCTAAGTCATAAGTAGTTTAAAATTTCACTCTAATACATTTGTGTCATACCATATAGATAGGGAGGCAAGAAATTTGATAGTAAAGGAAGCAGTAAAACGAAGAGGAAGAGTGAATAATCCTCTCACCTTACATGAGGTTTTATTTTTCATCAATTGACCAAAATCCTTTAACATAGAAAAATTAAAAGAATACAATGGAAGGAGAGCTTTGGAGGAGTTTTAATATTTTTCTAAATTGTTACTTCTCTTTATAACGCTTTCTAAATTTGTATCTCATTCATCATACAATAGTCCAAAAACTCGCCTTTATCTCTTCATTCTCCCTTCTCTCCAAAATCTTCCTCTCCTAATTCTCAAACAAAGTCTTAATCAAGTAAAATTTACATAAAGTCTACTAAATGAAGTGATGAGATGTTTAACTTATATAAGTGATTTCTAAAAGAAAAAGTTTTATCAAAGAGAGAATCAATTAATTGATTTTCACAAATTTAAACAAATTCATTCCCTTGCATCTCATTCTTATTTTCTAAAATACGTTATCAAGTTTTCTTTATCATATTAAGGTCAACATTGTCCTTATATATATAGAAATCAATAAACTTCAACAATCAAATTTCAAAAAGGACAGGATATTCTACCAATAATTTGGTATGTATCATTCTCTTTACAGACTATCTAGAGATGCATTGTTAAGGCATCTTCTAGTGTAGGCGGCATAAACACATGCAAAGATTAGGACTCTTCTATGATGGTGTTCAGCGGATATTAAAGGACAGGTTAAATTATACTTTTAATCCTTTAATTTATTTTTACGTTTCACATTGATCCTTTAAATTTCTTTCTTTATGTTTTTAGTCTTTAAATTTCAAATTTCAAATACTACGCACTCCTACATTTTCGCCAATGACTTGTTTGAATCCGTTAAATTTGTCCTTATGCCTAAGGTGATTTGGAAAATAACACAGCTTGATAGGGGTCCTTTGCAAGGTTGGGAGGTCACATGAAGCTGAGTTATTTGAAGAACTGGATCTCAAAAGGAGTGTCTTTTATAATACCATGATTATGGGTTAGGTGAAATTGAGAAATTTGATGAAGCTGTATGCCTAATTTCATTGCATTCTGACATGCCTAGGTAGAAAGGGTGAAGTAGAGGAAGCATTGAGAAAGACAAGATCCCACACCCAATTAACCTGCTTTATCTTAATTGACCCGATATTCTTTCTTAAAAATAGAAATTAACCGTTCTGTCAGTTTCTCACTCCTCTATTTTTGGTTCTCCTCCCTCTCATTAGGAGGGCAGAGCAACGACCTCTCCTACTCTTTTCAGCTTGCTGAAGCTACCAACAAAGCACGAAGTCCTGGAGAAGGGGATTAGCTTTGATGACACTGTCGTATGCTAAAGCCAATTTGGCAACATCAAAGAGACCTAGACCTACTACTAAACTGGAAACGTGGAAGAGAAAAAGCAAAAGACAAGAAGATCGATAGACCAAGGAAGCCTTAGTAAAAAAAATATTGTTGTGACTGAGAATTGAACCAATTCTTAAACACAAAGATGATATTGATTCTCTGTCCCTACTCCCTATATGTCTCCTTTTATTTGCACCAAAAACCACTTGATTTGCTGAGTACATTTGTTCCCCTTAAAAAAATGGGTCGTCTTGGCGGAAAAGGTGAAGGCAGAGTAGGAAGAACCAAAGCAGAGTCAGCAACAAAGAATAGATTGTTTGCTATAGTAGGGTAAGAGGGGGAGCAACAATATAGTGCAGGAGATCCACAGTAATGTCAAGTTAAACTTCTTAATCTAACAGCAAAGATTGATTGCTTACAGTGAGCAACATGGAAAGATCACTCGCCTTAGAATTTGCCATTAAGTAAACCTCCACTGTCCCATGACCCAGACATGAATTACATTCGACATATGATCAATCAAATACCACTAACAAACTACCATTAACAAATCCAGTTTAGTTTTTTCAACAAAAAAAAACCCTGTTTGGCAACAAACACACTCAATAACAGCAAGAGGCAAACTTTCATAATCAACCCAAGTTTGGATGCTTTTCAGAAACAAAGCTACATCTGTGCATATATAAGTATATAATAACAGTGGTTGGTCATTAACCTTAATACCTCTTGACTCTCAAGTAAATTGTTCAAGTGCTCATAGCAACATAACAAGAGTAATCAACATCACCAAAAAGATTACATGATGTGACTAGAACTTAGAAGAAGCCACAATCCACTGAAAAAATACACAACCTTCAAACTACAAATTGAAAGGATGAAATTAAGATGCGAGAAGGTGATGAAAAACAAGCAAAATATTACACCAAATGGCATCAAAATCCTGCAAAACTCCCATGATAAGGTCCCAACAATCTCTTCCACATAAACTCTCAAATGAACAAGGTAGTAGACTAGTAGCGGTTTTTTACCAAAGAAAAGTAGTTCATTTGTGACCAAACACTAACACATGCAAAATCTATCAAACCAGCCATTCAATTGAAGTCATACATATTGATCCAACAACACCCATCACATAAAACGAAGAACAAGTTAAAACAAAAGATTAATTGATTCTATAATAGAGCTGAAAAAATATGGCATTAAAACAATAGTTTGCAACAGAAGTATTAATTACTAACTACCATCACCATAATATATATGGTATGTAACTTTTTAAAACAATTCTATATAATCTATAATAACTAAAACTAACATCAATCATCTCTCAAAATTGATTTTTTTTCCATCGATTAAATAGATTGAAGAATCTCACACTCACACTTCATTCATATAGGCACATATCTTTTCAACGCCTGTTTCGCCGTCACGGCAACTCCAACAAGAACTCCACCAACAGCTCCAGCCACGGCCGCCGATCTCACCCCTCTCGCCGCTCGATAAAGTGCACCGGTACCAAGCCCCGCCGCAACGCTGTTCCAAGCATCATCAGTATCCCTCGCAGCCTCGATTCCGCTCTCGATTCCGGCGTAAAGTAATCCGATGATTCCGACACGGTTTCCCCACGTCCGACCGGAATGACCGGATGAGTTAAGAATTCGGTTGATTCGAAGCTTCGTGGTGTCGCTGGACTCGAAGGCTTTAATACCGTCGACTAGTCCGACTCCGGCACCGGCGATTGAACCACCTAGGTAACCGCAACCAGTGTAGAAGGTGAGATTTTCTCCCCATGAACGGCGTTTACGGCGAGCTTCTTCGTCGAAGAGAAACTCCGGTGAGGTTGAGAGTTTGTAGAGATTTTGAATAGGAATATCGAGGTCTTTGTATGGGTTGTAGAATCGGGTTTGGGGATCGGGATCGGAGTTTGAGTCGTTATGCGCCATTGAAAGAGGGGTTAGGGTTAGGGTTTCGTGTGAGGGCACGCAATGTTGCAGTGCCTCTTTTTTTGTGATTTGAAAACTATGAAAAAGCTTTCTATTTTTGCAAAGAAAGAAAAAAAAACCGAGGCGGTTTGGATTAGAGAATCTGTGTAACTAGATTCGGAACATCCGTTTGGAAGATGGACCGGGTTTGACTCTTCCAGATCATAGTCGTTTTGTTTTGCTTCAATGGACCGGAACGGTGTCGTAGTTAATTTTTGACTTATGATTTGTTTGGTTTATGAGATAAAAGTAAAAGAAAAGAAAATGGAAAGAAAATAAACTAAGATGTGTTTGTTTTGTTGTTTATTATAAAAGAAAAAGAAAGAATAGATGAAAAAAGAAAAAAAGTATGTTTATAGATAATATAAATATTTCTGAAATGAAATATGATAAATAGATTAAAAAGGATTTGTGAAATTGATAGATAGATTTAAATATTATAAAATAATAAATAGAATAAAAATTAAAAATAATCCATAAAATTTAAACATGTTTAGTTTGTTGATTAAATAAAACAGAATATATGAAAATGAATAAATAATTTTATTAATTTAAAATAATATCATATGAGTAGTAAGAAAATTGTTTGTTAACGGATTAAAAGATAACGGATATGGCTAATTTGAAGAAAAAAAATGATTGGGAGAACATAAAAATAAAAAAAGAATCAAATACTAAAAAATGAGTTAAATACCGAC
>JBBPBT010000850.1:18248193-18274728 GCA_037974875.1 Cicer bijugum | reverse complement strand
TTTTATTTTTATTATTTTTTATTATGTGACACTTTCATATATGACATTTGTGATTTGGAGAAAATAATTTTTATGTTATTATTATTATATATTTTATTTATGTTTTAAAATATTTTAAAACTTAAAATTATTGTTGGATAAAATAAATAAATTTAAAATATTTTATTTAAATATTTAAATTTAAATTTGAGTTTATAAATAGTAGGATCAAAAGTGACTAATCACTGAGCAGGAAAAAGATAACCATAATTATAAAACCCAATTCAACGTTTCAATCAATGAAATTTCTTCAATCCTTAGAAACTATCTAAGTCATTTTCTCCTCTTGTAATGTCATAAGCAATCTTCCACATATAAGTTAATAATACTTTTTCGTTTGAAAAAAAAAAAATGTTATAGCCTATGAATTACATAGACAAATCTAGACGCTATATACGATAATATGGCACGTCAATACAAATAATATTTTTTAAAATGAGTTATTTAAATGCAAATTTTAATGAGAAGTGTAAGTGATATAGAGATTATAAATAAGTAACCTTTCGGTTAGAAAAATACAAAAAATTGAGAGCGAGCTTTCTTAATTTGGAGGAAAATGGAGAAGAAGTATAACATAGATGAATACAAAGGCCAAACAAGATTACCCAATTTTGTAATTCCAAAAAGATATGAACTTCACTTACTACCTGATTTTTCAGCATGCACTTTTTCTGGCACTGTGCAAATTACTCTGTCTATCAAAGAAAACACCAAGTTCATTGTCTTAAACTCTTTAGAACTTGTTATTCAAAATACTTGGTTCACCAACTCTTATGGCAAGGTGAATTTATTTTTTTTAAGCACTTACCCCTCCGGACTCAAATATGTCTCAAATATAAGTAAAAGTAAGATAAAAGAAAACTGATGTATCTGAATCAAATATATCAGTTTTTTTTTACCATACTTTTACTTATATTTGGGATTGGATGGAGTATTAGTGAATTTGAATTAGTTTTTTTGGTTGACTTTTTTTGGTGTTTTGATTTGTTCAATAGTACACTCCATGTGATGTTGTTGTCGATGATAAGGATGAGATTCTAGTTCTTGTATTTGATGAAACACTTGGTGTTCGAGAAGGAGTATTGGTGATTGAGTTTTCTGGAATCCTTAATGAGCATCTAACAGGATTCTATAGATGGTGCCTCCTTTTTAACTTTATATTATATAGCATGTGTTGATTTATTTATTTGAGTTTATTTACTACTTTGAGCTTGTTTAAAATATCTTACGAAAACAACTAACGATATGTCAATAAGTTGTTTTCAACTTATTTCTATTTGTTCTAGGATAGTTTATAAAACTAGCTTAAAGTTTATACGAATACTGTTCAACTTTATTTTAATTTTTGTTATAGAAATAGCTTATTAATGATTAATATGTTTATCCAAACACAGTAAATTTATTTTCATTTTGGTCTAATAATTTTAAGCTCACAATATAAACAAGTTGGAAATCCTTTCTGAAAATGTGTGGGATGTCTTTTTTTTTTATCAAGATAATTAATTTTTTATGAATACTTAAAAGTTTGTGGCTAATTAGAGTAAAAATGTGTATTGATTTCAATAGCACTTATGTTGATGGAGAATTGAAGAAAAATATGGCAGTAACCCAGTTTGAGGCAGTAGATGCAAGAAGGTGCTTTCCATGCTGGGATGAACCTGCTCTAAAGGTGCCTTCCATTATTCTATTATCACTTGGATTGATTTATTTGAACTAATATACTGACTTAAGGACTTGTGAAACTGTTAAGTAGGAAAGCTTATGAAAACAACTTATGACATGTCTATAAGATGTATCCAGCTTATTTTCATAAACTCTGCAGGATAGTTTATGAAAATAAATTATTGATTATATGAAAACAGATATAATTTATTTTATCTTTTGTTATAGAAATAATTTATACATCAGCACTTATATGATAATCACTTATACTATAAATGCATGATTAAGTTGTTTATCAGACTAATAACTTTGGCAAGAGTTGATTATTCTAAACAGGCAAGTTTCAAGGTAACACTTACTGTGCCATCAGAGTTAACTGCATTGTCTAATATGCCAGTTGAAAGTGAAAAGCTAGATGGAGAATTAAAGACTGTTTATTTTGAGGAGTCTCCTATCATGTCAACTTATTTGGTGGCTACTGTTGTGGGCTTATTTGACCATATTGAGGATACATCTACTACTGGTATGCAAATGAGCTTAATAGACTAAGAGCCTGTTTAAAATTTGCATATTTGAGTTTATCTATTAGTATAAGCATTTGTGAAACTGTTAGGAAGACCTTATGAAAATAACTTATGTTAAGTTTTTTTTAGGTAATTTCGATAAACTCTTTAGAATAACTTCTGAAAACAATATGTGGCATATAAGAAAATAGTTTCACTTTATTTTATGTTTTGTTATAGAAATAACTTAATACATAAGCACTTATATAAAAATAGTTTCACTCTGTTTTATCTTTTATCTTATACATAAGAACTTAATTAAATTGTTTATCCAAATAGGTTCTAAACACATTTGCTTTTCCAATCCTCTTATGTTGTGTTAATTATTTTTTGAACCTTTTTTATAGGGGTTAAGGTTGGTGTATATTGTGCTGTTGGAAAGAGTGATCAGGGGAAGTTTGCATTGGATTTAGCTTTGAAGTCACTAGAAATATATACCAAGTAAAATTTTTCCTTCCCTTTCAATATTGAGAAGACTCATTGTATACATAAATCTACATTTGCATGGAAACTCAATCACCTTAATTTTGTTTACAACTTGTCTAGAGATAAAGAAACATTATATAGTATACATGGAAGGAAAGATAAATATCAATTTCCTTCACTGAAACTCTTTCCTTTTATGAGGGGAAAAGAAATAAAGAAAAAAGGAAATGATCCATTGAAGTGGCTAACATAATTGAAATAATAAAGGCAATATTCCTAGAAATATATATTGATCTTCTTGGTTCACCAACATTAATAATACATTGGTCCGAGTGGAACTGGACTCAGATTCCTTAAGCAAGATCTCGGATTCGAGCCTTGTGGACGCAAAAAACATGGTTGGGAGGAAAGGTGACCAATCAGGTTTCCTCTCGGAGATTAGTCATTGGCAAAGCCAATTGATACTTCTTACGATATTCTTTCTGCCATTGCTGTTGGTTGATTTAGTGTTTGATATCATCTAGGTACTTCTCAGTGCCTTATCCACTTCCCAAGCTGGATCTAGTTGCAGTTCCTGAATTTTCTGCTGGAGCCATGGAGAATTATGGTTTAATTGTATACAGAGAAAATGATCTGCTTTACCATGACTTGTACTCTACACCTGCTAAGAAGCAAAGGGTAAGTTTCATAGTTAATTCCTATTTTTTGATTTTCTTTCTTAACTTTGTTTTGAAAATTGTGATTTTTGGGAACCATATGATTATGTTGTTAGCTTCATCTATTCTTGAATTGCATGTTGGTGAATTGAATACTCAACCATATATTATGTTAGAACACCAACTCCAGTTCAAAAGAAATAGATATGAAAAACACAAACAAAAAACACACAAGGTTTGTTCGCGAAGTTCGGCTTATTGTGCCTAATGTCTATGTCTCTAACTGCAAATTGGCTGCAGTTCCTTTCTACTACAGAGGCTTAGGGTTACAGATTACAATGTGTGTTTAAATAGTTTGATCGAAATTATAACTTGTATTTAAATACTCTCGGCAGCTTAAGCGACTTACCCACTTATCAGTCAACTATGAGTCATATCCAACATATTAATAGCCTTCATTTGCTTCCTTTAGATAACAATTGTGACAGCACATGAAGTAGCTCACCAATGGTTTGGCAATTTGGTAACTATGGAATGGTGGACTCATTTATGGCTCAATGAAGGTTTTGCAACATGGGTAATTAATTAATTGGTTCTCTTAACCTGATCATTTGAATTATAACCATTGATCTATGAATGATCTTTCATACTTGCTATCATGTTTTCAGATAAGTTATATGGTCACACATATCTTATATCCAGAATGGAATATTTGGAGTCAGTTTCTTCTAGAAACTGCTGATGGTTTACAAATGGATGCACTTGAAAAATCACATCCAATTGAGGCAAGAAGTTTACATTACAATTATACTACAAAATCATCAACTTAGTTTTTCTTTCCCTTGTTATTTGTCTTGTTATATCTTGCTAAATTTGAACTAACTGCTATTTTTTGCGATCTGTGAGGGACAACACTAGAATAGGGAATTGACATTATACATGTGATTGTTAAGCATAATGTACATAGCAATATATTGACACAAGTTAGTTATGTATAACATTTTTCAGGTAGAAATACATCACGCACGCTCAGTCATCGAAGTTTTTGATGCTGTCAGCTACGAGAAAGGATCCTCCGTAATTAGAATGTTGCAGGGTTACCTTGGAGATGTTACATTTCAGGTGACAACTGAATTATTGAAGTGGAGCTAATTATGTATTTGCATGTAGAAAACGATTGATTATTTTTTCCTTTAAATGTTTATTGGATATTTCTATGGTTTTCATTTAAATTTAAAACTGACATTATTTGTTTGAATTTAGACTTGCATAACATATAAGCATTGATGTGGCTATCCTTCTGACTGCATTATTTTATTTTCAAACAAGAAATCATTAAGCACATATATAGGAAAATATCAAGCCAAAAATGCAAGAACAGAAGATCTATGGAATGTTCTTTCTGAAGTATCTGGTGAGCCAGTCAACTTAATGATGAACACTTGGACAAAGAGCACAGGATATCCAGTTATCTATGTTCAATTAACTGATAATATCTTGGAATTCAAACAGGTATTTTGAAATTGCAATCAAAACAACATAATTGCTATTGGAGACTATATAACGTAGCATTTGTATTTGCAGTCGCGATTCCTTTTATCGGGTCTGCATGTTGATGGAAAATGGATCGTCCCCATAACCTTTTGTATTGGTTCTTATGAAAGACAAAATAAATTTCTTTTGGAGAAAAGCGATGAAAGGGTGGATATATCTGAACTGATTCAATATATTGGTGATGATGAAAATTCAAATGAAAATAAACATGAAGAGGATAGTCAAGAAAATCTATGGATCAAAGTCAATGTTGATCAGAGTGGTTTTTATAGAGTAAATTATGAAGACAAGCTTGCAGTTCGATTGAGGAAAGCCCTACAAAACAATTACTTGCTGCCTACTGATAAATTTGGTGTGTACAAAGTCATACTGATATTTAAAATTTGACGCGTAATATCAAAATCTGACAACTGATTTTCAATTTTTCAGGCATTTTGGATGACGGAAATGCGCTTTGTCAGGCTTGTGAACATTCACTGTCATCTTTGCTTATGTTGATGGATGTTTATCGAAAAGACTTAGACTATGTTATTGTATCGAGACTGATCGATGTAAGTATATAAATCTTCTCTATTATACTTTGTCTAATAACCTCAACATTTATCCATGGATTGGTGACACTGATATGATAATTCTTGTGTGACAGGTTTGTTATGAAGTTCTGAAAATCTCCACTGATGTCATTCCAGATTCAGTAAAAGAGTTGAAGCAATATTTTATCAGCCTTCTTATACATTATGCAGAGTAAGGAGTAACTATATTTTTAGCAAAGGTTGTTGCTTTCTTCATTGATCAGATAATTCACCTTAATGGTTGGATTTTTATTTGAGCAAATATTTAGTCTATTATCAAAGTGATACAAATATCTCAATCTGTATGATTTTCTGCATTCAATTTGATTAATATCATGTAATAAATAATTCTATAATCTATCTTTTGAACATATTCCTTAGCATCCATTTCTGTTAAAGTCGGTAGAAAATGACATACTTACTGTTTATGCAGACAGTTAGGTTGGGATTCTATATCTGGAGAAGACCATTCTAGTTCACTTTTGAGGGGAGAAATTTTTCAGGCCTTGGCTTACTTTGATCATGATAAAACTCAACAAGAAGCAATTCGCCGGTTTCAGATTTTGTTGAATGACAGAAACACCTCACTGCTTTCAACCAACACAAGAAAGGTAACATTCAAGCTTTTTTTCCCTCAAAAGATTACTAGTCATTGTTTTGATTCTATTTAATTTTGGCATGCATATATGCAAATTATTTTTCAGGCTGCTTATGTAGCTGTAATGAGAAGAACTACTGGTGAAAGTAAAACTGGATTGGAGTCCCTATTGAGTTTCTATAAGAGCACTGACGTTTTGCAAGAAAGGGAAAGAATATTGCGTATGACACTAGCATTTAAACTGAATGCAATTTATGGAACTCCATGATTATAATGAATGGTGTTGATAGAATTAGTGGGCCTAAGACTAGTGAAAGGCCCAAATCTGCAGTGTCCGCAAGGGTAAAAAAGAGAATAAGCAGTCTATTAATGACAGGACAGAGAAACTCATTGAATCCTAGGAATTTCAGTTACACATAGGGAATAAATTAAGGAGGGTAGTAGGGGATTGCTCATGAATAATTATTATTACCATTAAATTAGGAGATATTATTTTCTCTGGAGGAGCTTTGCTCTGGATTATACGTTGTATCATAATTTTCCCTTCTTCCATAAAACAATAAATTTCCATTTCATCTATCGATTTACTGTTCACAAATTCCTATTTTTCTGTGATTCTATCATTGGTCCGACCTGCCGGATCTTCGAGAAGTACCAGTGATTTTTGTACGTTGTACATGCCACCGAAGCTGTCAGATCGAATGGAAGCAGTTGAAGCAAGACTCTCAGCAGTGGAAAAATCTGTTCGCCAGGAGTTGAAGGAATTTCGTGAAATGATGATGAGCGAGTTCACGAGGTTGTTAGAGCAACGACCAATTGAAAAGAAGGAACAAGACGCTCATTATGAAGACTCAGTGACAGAGTATAAAATGGAAGTGAAGAAAGTTGAGTTACCATCATTTGATGGTGACGATCCTGTGGCCTGGATCACGCGAGCTGAAACGTATTTTGAAGTTCAAGGGACGTCGGAGGAGGTGAAAGTCAGATTGGCAAAGCTAAGCATGGAGGGAGCAACAATTCACTGGTTTAATTTGTTGCGTGAGACAGAGGACAATTTGAATTGGGTGAAGTTGAAACAAATGTTAATTGAAAGGTATGGTGGGAGACAAAGTGATAACCCCTTTAAAGAGTTGAAAGATTTGCAACAAATGGGAACAGTTGATGAATACAGTACCACTTTTGAATATGTATCATCACAAGTAGCAAGACTATCGGAGGAGCAGTACCTTGGGTACTTCATGGGAGGACTCAAGAACCACATTCGCTTGAAGGTGTGTACATTGAATCCACAAACCAGATTGCAAGCAATGAAGATTGCTCGTGACGTCGAAACAGAATTACGTGGGTCTCTGATTCCAATAGGTGGTAGTGTGGGTGGGCTTCGCAGTTGGAAGGGAAGTGAGCCAAGTGGATCGGGGCCCAACGGAAAGAAAGGATTTGGAATTCATTATAACCCCGGTTCGACCCGAGCTGGAAGTGGGTTTAATAATAACTTAACCGGGTTAGTGTACAGCAAAACCGGTTCGACTCAATCTGCCTCAAATGCAAACTCGAACGTTTCTCATAATATAGCAAGATCTGGAAACGATGAGGGGAGAAGAGTCAGCGGCGAACGCAACCGTGGCCTCAAGCATCTGCCGTATTCGGAACTGATGGAGCGGCGAACACGAGGGTTGTGTTTTCGTTGTGGGGAAAAATATCATCCTCTTCACCAGTGTGCTGAAAAAACAACTTCGATTGGTGATTTTGGGAGAAGACGAGACGATTAACGAAGAAGGTGAGGTGATTGCCATAGAAGCTTTGGAGGATGAGGATGAAGTTCTTGATTGCAATTCCATGGGACTGTTTGATATGATTGAAGCAAAGAAAAATTTAGATAAAACGCCTCCAACTACTTTGCGTCTCAAAGGAAGTCTAAAGGGGGTTTCCATCGTGGTTTTAATTGATAGTGGCATCAGTCACAATTTCGTCTCACCCCGTGTTGCTACTGCGTTGGGATTAACAGTGGAACAAGGAAGGTCCATGGGAGTAAGGTTGGGAGACGGTCACCGTGTGTCCACTAGGGGGAGGTGTAGAAAATTGCAAGTACAATTAGATGATTTCATCACTAATATTGATGCTTTCGTTTTGGAATTGGGTGATTTGGATATGATTTTGGGGGTGGCTTGGTTGCAAAGGTTTGGGAAGGTGACCTTTGATTGGGAGAAAATGACCATCAATTTTCAATGGGAAGGAAAAATGGTAGAACTACATGGTCAGTTCTTTACCACAAAAGACTTGGCTAATTCTAAGGCACTTCAAGGGCAAACTGAAACACTGTATAGTTTGTTGGAAGAAGAATTGGGTCAAACTTCAAATGAAGAATTACGGGAGCTAACTCAAGATCAACAACAAGAGCTTCAAGACTTGTTGGAGAATTTTAAGGGAGTTTTTGAAGAGAATATTGGGTTGCCTCCTGAACGAGATATAACTCATGCAATTGAATTGAAGAAAGATGCAGGTCCTGTGACTGTTAGGCCATATCGTTATCCTCACCACCATAAGGAAGAGATCGAAAAACAAGTTCAGAGCATGCTGACCCAATGTATAATTCGAAACAGCTCTAGCGCATTTTCTAGTCCTGTCATTTTAGTTAAAAAGAAAGATGGGTCATGGAGGATGTGTGTTGATTATAGAGAATTGAATAAGGTTACAATGGCAGATAAATATCCAATTCCGGTAGTTGACGAATTATTGGATGAACTACATGGAGCGAAATTTTTCTCAAAACTTGATTTGAAATCCGGTTATCACCAAATAAGGGTGAAAGAAGGGGATGTGCATAAGACGGCATTTCGAACTCATGAAGGACATTATGAGTTTCTAGTGATGCCGTTTGGGCTGACGAACGCACCAGCCACTTTCCAATCCACCATGAATCAGATTTTCAAGCCACACCTCCATAAGTTTGTCTTGGTATTTTTTGATGATATCCTAGTATATAGTAAGGGATGGGAAGAACACTCAGCACATTTATATCAAGTGCTGGAGATTTTACAATACCACTGTTTTGTCGTTAATAAAAAAAATGTAATTTTGCTAGTAGGAAAGTGGAATATTTGGGTCACGTAATATCGGAACAGGGTGTGGTTGTGGATCCATCTAAGGTTAATAGCATTTTGGAGTGGCCAATCCCCCATAATGTTAAAGGAGTGAGGGGATTTTTGGGGCTGACCGGTTATTACCGGAAATTCATTGTTGGCTATGGAAAGATAGCTAAACCATTGACAGAACTAACAAAGAAGGAAGGATTTCATTGGGGTACAGAAGGTTGAAGGCCTTTGAGAATCTTAAAAGAGTTATGGTGCAAGCCCCAGTTTTAACATTACCAGATGTTTCACAACCTTTTGAGATTGAATGTGATGCATCCGGAAGAGGAATAGGTGCAGTTTTAATGCAGAAAAAGAAGCCTATAGCCTACTTCAGCAAGGCGTCGTCCAAGAATAATTTAAATAAGTCTGCGTATGAGAAAGAATTGATGGCGTTGGTGTTGGCAGTTCAGCATTGGCGTCTGTATTTGTTGGGAAGAAGATTTGTGGTGTACTCCGACCAAAAGAGTTTACGACACTTGCTCGAACAACGCATCACTACGGTTGATCAGCAGAATTGGATAGCAAAATTATTGGGCTATCACTTCGAAGTGGTATACAAGCCAGGTCCAGAAAATAAAGTTGTTGATGCTCTTTCAAGAATGCATGAAGAAGCAGAGTTGAAAGGGATTACTTCTTTTCCGATATGTATGCAAGAGCAACAAATTCTGCAGGAAATTATGAATGATTCCCAATTGCAGAAGGTGATAACATAGCTGCAACAAGACCCTGCATCCCGGCCAGATTTCCAATTAATCAAAGGGAGACTTTTTTACCGTAGTAGACTGGTGTTATCGTCAAATTCTGGTTGTATACCTTTATTGTTGAAAGAATTTCACTCATCACCAACTGGTGGCCATTCAGGTTTTCTACGCACATATCGAAGGATAGCAGGAAATCTTTATTGGGCAGGAATGAGAAAGGTAGTTATGGAATTTGTGCAGAGTTGCGATGTGTGTCAACGCCAAAAGTACGTTGCGTCCTCTCCTATGGGTTTGTTACAGTCCCTCTCAATTCCGGAGAAAATTTGAGATGATATTTCGATGGATTTTATCACTGGTCTCCCAAAATCGAAGGGGTTTGAAGCAATTTTTGTAGTGGTGGATAGATTATCCAAGTATGGACATTTTATTCCCTTAAAACATCCATATATTGCGAGGAAGGTGGCTGAAATCTTTATTAAAGAGGTGGTGCGTCTTCATGGGGTGCCACAATCCATTGTCAGTGATCGTGACCCATTGTTTGTGAGTCTATTTTGGAAAGAGTTGTTTCGCTTACAAAGAACGATGTTGAGTATGAGTTTGTCATATCATCCAGAGACGAATGGGCAAACAGAGGTGGTGAATCGGTGCTTAGAAGCATATCTTCGCTGTTTTGCATCGGAGCAACCGAAGGAGTGGTCGCAATGGATTCCTTGGGCTGAATTGTGGTATAACACCACATTTCATGTGTCTACAGGAACTACACCGTTTGAGGCAGTGTATGGAAGAAAACCACCCATTGTGGTTAGATATTTACAGGGAGAAACGAAAGTAGAAGCAGTAGCAGCTGAATTGGTTGATCGTGATGAGGCTTTACGTCAACTTAAGTATCATTTGAACAGGGCCCAAGAACAGATGAAGAGGTATGCAGACAAGAGAAGAAAAGCATATTCATTTGAAGTGGGTGAATGGGTATTTTTGAAGCTTCGGCCCTATAGACACGGTGACTAGAAGGATTAATCAGAAACTGGCTCCGAGGTACTTTGGACCATTTCCGATCCTAAAGAAAATAGGGGCAGTATCCTATAAGTTGAAGTTACTTGAAGGAAGTAGAGTGCATGCAGTGTTTCACATTTCACAACTCAAGAAAGCTATTGGAGACTATTCTGCTCAACCTCAACTACCCGACGGGTTAGAAATGGAAGCAGAAGAGGGGGAAGAACCGGAAGAATTGCTGGCTGCAAGATCAGTGATGAAAGAAGGACGGCTGTTGCGACAATGGCTAGTACGTTGGAAAGGAAGAGTTGTAGAAGACACAACTTGGGAGGATGAATTACTACTAAAAAGTCAATTTCCATCTCTCAGCCTTGAGGACAATGCTGCAGTTCCGGATGGCGGTAATGATAGAATTAGTGGGCCTAAGACTAGTGAAAGGCCCAAATCTGCAGTGTGGAGAACGTATGTCCGCAAGGGTAAAAAAGAGAATAAGCAGTCTATTAATGACAGGGCAGAGAAACTCATTGAATCCTAGGAATTTCAGTTACACATAGGAATAAATTAAGGAGGGTAGTAGGGGATTGTTCATGAATAATTATTATTACCATTGAATTAGGAGATATTATTTTCTCTGGAGGAGCTTTGCTCTGGATTTACTGTTCACAAATTCCTATTTTTCTATGATTCTATCAGGTGTGCTAATTTTACTTGATTAAGTAAGTTTTGTTATGAACTCATGCAGGTTGTATTGCATCAAGTTCAGATCCAAATGTTGTTTTGGAGGTTCTGAATCTTTTGTTGTCTGATGAGGTATTATAATTTTCTTGTGTGATGATTGGTTATAAGTAGATGAAATGAAATTCCTTCTCATTTGACCTTTGTTTATGCAAATTATTTTTAGATTCCAGATCCAGATATCGTTTTTGTACTAAGGGGAATAAGTTTAGAAGGCGGTGGAATAGCAGTCAAGTGGTTGAAGGTATGTAACATTTACAATGTTCCGAGTTAAAGCTAAGAAACCACGTCCAAGTTAAAGCTACAACTGGTAGCTTCACAACAACCGCACTTTTGCCTTCTCTAACCATGCTTCACAACAACCGTGTTTATTTTGTGTATAAATCTTACTAAAATATTCTTTTGTATCATAAAAAACAAATCCTTGTGTATAAATGAATCAAACTTAGACTTTCTATCTCCCATAAAAAATTAGTAGTATTAATAAAAAAATTATTTTAAAAAAAATCTATCTAGTAATTTGAAATGAACCTATGTATCAACAAATTATTTTTTCTAGAGGAGACTTAGAATTAGCGATAGAGGTTGTGGATATCTAAAATTAGTACTTGAAATAGGTTTGCAAAGCTTTTCTGAGATTCATCTAAAATTTGTGGATATGTATTTTGATTTTATGGAATCATTCTTGTTTGATATCTAATGCAGGATAATTGGGAAAGAATCTTGACCAAATATGGTGCTGGACTCTTGCTCACCAACTTCATAAGCCTAATAGTTCCACTGGTAAGAAAGCAGAGTTAGTGAATAAATTACTGAATATCCAGTTTGCTTCAATCCAGCCACAACATGTATCAAATGTGGTTTCTGATTCTATTGGTAAACATAGCCACAACAATTCAACTGTTATTCTAAAAAAATTTGCAGCCTCAAGTTTTTTGTGGCTTTTGGTATCTTTAAGTAAACCGGATTTAAGAACTGAGAAAATTAAGATTAGTAAACGATGTCAATTCCATTGTAATGAGATGCTTTCAAAAATGAAACCTCTCATTCCCTGAATTCATGATATGGCAGGTTAACAGCAATGATGAAGCAGATGACATAGAATCATTTTTTGCCAGCCACGCGAACCCTTCCATCATTATGAACTTGAACTTAAGCATTGAGAAGATCCGCATCAAAGCAAGGTGGATTCAGAGTGTGAAGCAAGAGCACTCTCTACCAGACTTAATCAAACAATTAACTCAAAAGAAATAGCCATAGCCTTGACATCAATTTCATATCAGCAGCAAGTAACAATTTAGGACATTCCTAATTTTGTTTCTATGCATGGAATTATATAAACATTGAGTGAAGTCTAGTTTGTCAATAGCTTGGGTAAGAACAAAGAAGTTACCAAGATTCTAAATATATATATAGACGATTGCTCATCCCCCTCTGTTTTGGCCCACCCGCCCCCCAATACACTACAAAAAACTAGGATCGGGTAAAAAGCCGAAAAAATGAGCAAACATGGTAGCTGGATGGGCAACCACTATATATATATATATATATTGCTTAAAGTTAGCATCATCCTTATTTGTATGAACTTTAAACTATGTACTTGTTTGTTATATTTGGGAAATGCCAAGTCTACTCACTAGATAAAGTTCTTAATTATCTCTATAAAGCCCTTCCTTCTAGTGGCATTCATATGCCACATGCAATAATGAAGAGTAAATTAGTATTAAATTGAGTGGCAAAAGAATGATGTTAACTGTCCTTTGACTATTACTTAAAACAATGTCTGAAACTTTGAACCACAGCCAGGAAAAACAATCAATCATCTCAGTCACAACATCCAAAAATGGCCGTTTCATATACACAAAGCATAAAAAGCACTACAAGTAACTAAATGTCAGAATTCTGTTGCACAAAAACCAATTCCTCAGTATGAATTTGAAATTTACATATGTCATGTGTATCAACAAACCAATTAGAGAAAATCTGTTTTCCAAAACTATAAATAAAATAAAACAACAAATATCAATATTTAATATCGACTAAGTCTAGTTTAATTTTCAGTTTAAAGAGTTTGGTAAAGGACCAAGATTGGACCTCCCAATTCCATGCTTCTCCTTCATGGAATTCATCTTAGCCATCCTCAACCCAGCTCTGAAATTCTGAATAAAGTTGTGAGCTTTGGTATCAACATCTGGGCTAGGACAAAACAATGAAGCTCCACTTGAATTTGCAGTTTCAGATGCAAACTCTTCCCCATTTGGGGCATCAGGACTAATTGGTGACTCAACAATTTCATCTGAATCAGGTGAACCACTCCTTGAACTTCCAATGCTATCTACCCTAACAAAATCACCTTGAACTCTAAACTTCCACGCTGGTAACTTAAACGGTGGGGGAGGCGGCGACGGTGGGATAGGAATCAATGGTGACTCATTACCACTATTCATCACATTCACATTATCTTTCAATCTATACTGAGAATGCTCTCTCTTGGGGGGTGCCATAGGAACAAGGTAGTGTTTTTTGAGTTTGCTTTTATTTGAAGAGAATAGGTTGTGAAAAACTGACGGTGGCGGAGGCGGCGGCGGCGGTGGTGGTTGAGATTGAGAATTTAGAATGGTCTCGAAATTTTCAACACTTTTCTGCCTTTGTTTCTTCTTCTTTCCTCTCAATGAGGTTAAAAACTCTTTAGTTACATTCCCTCTTTTCTTCTTAACCTGAATATGAATCTTTCTGTCCGCCGGGAACGGCGGAGACGGCGGCAGTTGAGAGTTCTCGGCGACAACATCATTTTGCTCCGGTTGATATGTTCGCTTGACATTTCTTCGAACAGCTTTCGCTCTCGTCAGCGGCGGCGGAGTTGTAAAAGACGGCGGTTGCGGATCTTCCTCCGGTAGCAGCACCGGCGATGCCGGAAATTCTTCAGAAGCGACCGTTACCACGTTTTCTTTAGATACAATCATACTTTTCTTCTTCCTCGCCGTCCGTAGAGATTCCGATGACTGATCTGTAAAACACGGCGGCTGCGGATTCAGCTCCGGTTGCAACACTGGCGAAGCAGAAAATTCTTCAGAAGTTACTGCTACGCTTTCTTTAGATCCAATCCTATTATTCTTCTTCCTCACCGCCGGTAGAGATTCCAACGCCGGTGGTTCTGAACTCTCGCCTACGAAATCATTTATTTCAAGTTTCTCAATCACTTCCACTTGATGTGTCCGCTCAACGTTTCTTCCAACATCTTCAATTCGAGAATCCGACGGTGGTTTATACACCGGTTGCCGCATTGGAGATCGATAAAATTCACCGGAACTAACCGTTTCCCGGTGAAGCTCTTCATCTTCAAATCTCGGGTACTTATAACGGAAATGAATACGAGTATCATCATAAAACCGGTACCGTTCATCGCCGGTAACCAACAACGACTGTTGCCTTAAGTCCGGATAAGATCCAAAGCTTCTCAACCGGTTAAACGACCGATTAGAGTTCTCATACCATAACGACGGCGTTTCAGGGTTCGAAAACGTTCTTTGGTTATCAAAACGCGGAGTTTGCGTTTCGTTGTTGTCGTTTTTAGTAAGGAAGCCACAAACGACAGCGAAGAGAACAAGTATAAGGTTTAAAAAGTCCCATGAGTGTTTAACGGCTTGTGGTCTGAAGATGTTTGAAGTGAAAGAGCGTAATGTGGGAATCACAATGAGTGCAAAAACAAGTGCTGTTATGAGGAGGAGTATGAGGAGGGAGGCTGTTGTGTGGAGTAGGGAGAATGTGCGGCGGAGACGGCGGTGGTTGTTGTCGTTTTTTGGGAGCCAGAAGGGGGATTTAGGTGACGTGTCTTCTTCTTGTTCCATTTGGAATGTTGATGTAATAATTTAGTACTACGTTGTTTATGTGTGTTGTGATTGTGTTTTTGGTTTGTAGGTGGGAGAAAGTGAATGAGGCACTTTTTTTGTTTTTGCTTTGTGAGTGTGTTGTGTTGTGTGGGTTTGCTTTTTGATGATATTTATTATTACTTTTTTTGGGTTGATTTGTAACATAAAGTATAAAGTTAATAATGTGAATGAAGTGGTTTAGGAATAGATTGCCAGTTGGAAATATGAAAATAAGGAAGCGAAAGAGTGTTTGGCAAATGGTGGTAGGCTGTATTTTATGTTTATGTGAATGAAGACAGCTAAGGAAGAGATGGAAAAGGAATGTATGTGGTAAGATAAACCATGTGAATTTTTTTAGCTTCACTTGACCTTACCCCAAGTGATGAAGTGACGTCTTTTATCTAATATTTTATTTTGATATAGTGTTTTATCTAATCTCAATAGTTGAATAACCAATGTGATGCATGAATCTTGTGCATTTACTGATCATGCTATGCTCATGAGTCATGGGAATATTTTCCTGCATAGGAATTGACAGCAAATGTTTCTCTCAAATAAAAATAATTTTATTTTTACAATATGCTAGTATTTTTTTTAAAACAACCAAATTTGTATTCAATTGTTATGTTAGTATTTTTATTTTTACAAAATAAATTGTTTCGAAATTAAATTTCCTAACTGCAAAACCAATGGATTGTAAGTTATCAGAAACAGACACTTGCAAGATTAATTTGAAAAATATGTTACCAAAATTAATTCTAATTGTTTTTTATGTTTTCAATTAGATATTGGTTTTATTTTAACAGTTATTTATTACACATTGATTGCGTGCGTATTTGAACATTTGTTCTAAAATATTTAAAAATATTTAACTTTATATTAATATATTATAATTTAAATGTTCTCTACTGGAATTCAGTTTTCTAGGATTCTTACCAACTTAAAGATGAGATTGAAGTTTTTACATCTAAAATTGTTTTTTTACACTAACTAAAATTTATTATCCGATTCACTTTATTTATATCCAAACATTAACTTTTAATCAAAATCAATTTAATTAGAATCAATTCCACCGCCTCATAACCAAACAATGATTCTTTCTATTTCTGACCACTTTCCTCTCTCTCTAAAGGACCCCTTTATAGGAATGCAATTTGATGGTAGGACAAAGAGGCAGTTAACCAAACTTGCAAGTAAGATACAAACTTAAAAAAAGAACAGCACATCACAGAAAGCGATAGATCTTTTTCCATTTTTGCAACAAATTAATGATAGCAACTAATTACTTCCAAAGGTACATGCATACTAAATTAACTTAATTAGAGTTGACAACCTTCTTCAAAAAATAAAGTTACAACATCCTTTGTCTATATTACATTACACACACGCCTATAATAAGGGAATAGAAGAAGCATCTCTATGCCCCATAAAATGGAATTGAACTAGCTGTCCATGCCAAGAGCTTGAGCTAACATGAATAAGCCTTGTATTCCTCGTGTAGAAGCTGATATTTGAAGCTATTTTCATTTTCTTTTTTTCTTTTTTTTCGTGACCAATTGATTACATATAAGTTAGTTGTAATTGAAAGTAAAGCTACAAGAGAATAATAATTACTGTTATCACCACAACAATTGAGCAGACAAGAGCCTGCAACACCAGCAAATTTTGTGGGGGAGAAAAATAGCAGTCACTTACATGCGGAAAATAAAACAATATTTTATCATGACAAATGAAAAAACATAGTATACTAGAAATTATGATGACATGTGGAATGTATAGTTTTTTTCCGCATAATCGTGTTTTTAGTCCCTCAATTGTAGCTAATGTGCAATTTTGGTCCTTCAATGATGTTTTTAGCAAATTTAGTACATCAACTTTTCAATCTTGAACTTAAATCTCTTCATCACTTTTCATTTATTGAAACTATCAAATTGTTGTAATCTACTCAGTCAAAAAAAAAATCTTGTAATCTATCCAAAATTTTCATAAATTAAATCAATTAAATTATTTTTAACATTTTCTACTCAACTCACCAATCAAAATATCAAATTTCAGTAAGATCCCAAATTTTCTCTCATCTTTAATCTCACATATTACAAATCCTTCAAAAAAATTATATACTTCACTAAATTTCCAACTTCTAAGCTTTAAAAGCATTTTATATGTCTAGTCCATAATAAACCCCACAAAAATTTAATAAAAAATGACAATTTATGAGGTTTACCTAAAAGGAAATTGACAATAGGACATTATTTGCTCGATTTTTAAATTCAAAAACAGAAACTTGAGGGGCCAAAATCACCAGAGAGACTAATTTGTAATTATGCCATATTTTTATTTTTCTCAAGAGAAATATAAAAGAAAACATTCAAAGTAAGAGTAATAATTGTAAAAGTGGAAATATCGACAAGTAGCAATTTGGACAACACAAATTGCGTCATAAAATGTAAACTTGTTCTCAAGTATAACACTTACAGCAATTGCAGAAGCAGCAAGTCCAGCACGCTCTCTCGGATCTTTATGGTAGTAATTTCCGAAGTAAAGAATTGTAGCATAATACCACATCAATGGACATACAAATCCTAGCAGAAAACTGGCAAACAAAAGGGAGGGAAGATGGGAAGACACAAACATCAAAAACTATGCAGGCTAAAGAAATTGAGAAAGACGAATCTTTACAAATAACTTACGAGAACCATCCAATTCCACAGCCAAAACATGGAAGTGGCTTGTCAAATTTTCCCAATTGTGGGTGCTCTAAATCCCTGATAGGAGCATATTCACCCTTTCTTTCATCAATTATATCCATCTAGAACCCTGTGTATATTTAACTCAATTTCAGCCCACATTTTCACAAATATAAGATGCATATATAAATCCATACTTAAGTGATTTTCTGCACAACAAGGCATGAAGTTTATCATAATTATCATAGGAGGTAGGAATAAATTGAAACCATAACAAAATAAAAAGAAATCAGACAAGTATCTTAACAAGTCATTTTGCTAGCAAACTACAGAAAATGAGTGTTAAATAACTGAGAAGTAGAAGCTAACTGCCAAAGTTCATGATAATTGCCAGAAAGCTGTTAAATAACTTAATGAATAGTATTAAAGAATAATGAGAACAGTATCAACATCTCATTCAATGAGAACTCTCCACCTAGAATGAAAAATCCTAGTCAATTAGATGTTGATAGCTTTAGTCGTGATTGAAATCTCTGAAAGATATCACACCACATCATTATTCTATTATAAAATATGTTAGTTTCTTAGATTATTTCTTAGAATTAGTCCTTGTATTTCCTTGTTTTCATAATTAGGATTAAGAGTCTAGTATTAGTATAAATAAACTTTAGAGCTTTATCTTTGGGAATAACATCAATATATCATTTACATCATATTAATATAATTTTATTATTCCGAGAATTCCTTTTCCCCTGTATACCGAAAGGACTAAACCTTATAACTTTGACAGTTATAAATTATTTGATGTAGAGGAAAAGGTTTCGCTCCTTCCTTAAGTCTTTTGTGTGCATACCCTGTGAGTGTTAACCTTTAACCACAATCATAACCAAGTGATGAAGCCACTACAAAGCCGAAAGTTATTCATGGCCAACTCACAGACTTTCTTTGTAATGTTTTTTCCTTCAAACAGATGCAACAAAAACCAATTCTGATATGAAGAATATTTTTTTTGAAGTGTTGAACAAAATCTTTACTGTTCATTACAAAGCTGAAACTGAATAAATTGTACGTTTTTTTATACCAAGGGCTTTTTGGTGTAGGATTATTGTCTCCCTGTTGATAGAAAATATCTAGATTTGAAATTGAAGTGTTATAGTTAGCTCTATCCTGAATGATAGAGGGGTAGGGAAAACAACCTCTTATAACCTAAAACTACTGTTAATAAAAAGCAAAGAATCTTCTTATAAGGTCAAAATGATCTCTAAACCTTACTGCATAAATGTAATTAAATTCAAGAGACAGATTCTAGCTCAATGATTTGACATAGGATGCTGAGATTCATTTACAAACTCTGTTTGACTACTTGTAAGGAGAAAAATGCATGCATGTTTCAGGCCATTGATTGAGATGCATGTCTTGTTTTAATAGTTCAACAATCCAGGGAGGCATATCGAATAGTTTCCGAGACATAGTATAAGGAAATATAACCCTTGGTAAAAGAGAGAGCTAGTATTCAATACTAACTATCGGATACATTATATTCTGATTATATCAAAACAAGGCTAGCATTATCATATCCAAGCATCTTGTATGCAACTGCATACCAAATTATCAATACACTCAGCATAATACAGGCAGTAACAGAAGAGTAAACTTTCATAGCTCAATCCTAGCTACCTAGAGCTAATTGAGCAGAAGAAAATTTAGCAGTGTATCGCGTGTTATCGTAGCAGGACTGTAAATAAGAGACTAATCCAAACAGTATACATACATCCTCAAAAACTAGACAAATTGCCTCCTTCACATGACAACTCAAATCAAAATGCTTCAAATTCCTTTACTGCACTAAAAACTACCATAGGACATGGGTCTGTTTGGATAAACGACTTAATTAATTGCTTATAGTTATAGTACAGGAGTTCGTCAAATAAGTGTTTATATATAGGCAATTTCTATAACAAAAGATAAAACGAAGTTAAATTGTCTTCATATAAGTTATGGTGTTTTCATAAGCTATCATGGAAAGTTTACGAAAATAAGCTGAAAATAACTTATTGATATGTCATAAGCTCTCTCAAACAGTCTCGCAAGTGCTTATATCAGTAGATAAGCTCAAAACTAAATTTCACGAAACTAGTTTCAAAAAGACGGCTTTTGACAAATACTCTTCAGTCCTGAATTCTAATCAGCTTCACATCATGTAAAGTAACCATCCACAAATTCAAGATGCTTGATAAGGGATCCAAAGCTTAGTTAAGAAAAGTTACAAGTCAAACTAAGAGAGTATAAACATGTTACCTCTAGCCAGTGAAAGAATCTAATTCAATACCAGAACTTTCATAAGTCGTAAATAAGTATGTATTGTCAATCACAGAAAATAACAGTTTGATCAAATACAACTACGCTACATCGCCACTATAACAGCTATAGAGAATTGCAGAACAATAGTGATTTGTTAATATTAAAAAAAAAAGGAAATTTTTTGCATTAATATCAAAATACAACATACAAACCAGCACTATCGTGAAGTTATGTGCTAATATTGACTATATAAAAGTAAATAATTTGATTCAATAAAATAATAATTAAAAATTGAAAGATAGAATGAAGATAAGAGTAAGACCCATATTCCAACAACGAAATTCGTAATAAATTACCATTTTTGCCCCCATAAATAAGGTGTGAAGAGTTACCTATGAAATTAAAGGAACAAAATCGGATTGTGAAGAAGAAGAAGCGGTTGTCTTGTCCTACATGTCGGTGAGCATTGTTTTGTTTGTGTTGGTGGGGGGTGTATATAGCATAATAAATGGGAGGAGGTGAGAAATGAACAAATAACGACAGACAGTGAAGTGGAGTGAAGTGCAAGAGGTGAAGTGGAAACTCCCTTTTCTCTTTCCAACCAGCTTGCGTTTCTTTTCACAACTCCATACGACGTCGTAAGACTCCTATCTTTTTTTTCTTCTGTATATGTCCTCCTACACTTGCAATGGTAGGTGTTTCACTTATATAATTGATGTCCGATACGAATCTTACATTATTTTTATTTATTTAATAAATATTTTCTCAATTCTCAATTTGCATCTTGATTTTTATACAGCTTGATTTTATTTTATTTTTTTACCAAAATACCACATTTTAAAAAAAATAATATATAAATATTCTATTTTTAGTTTTAGTTGTTGATTTCAACAAAGAAACGCGATTATATTAATTTTTTTTTATTATTAATAGAAGGTCGATCTGTATTGCAATATATATATATATATATATATATTCTTTTTTATTAATTTTATTAATTATTATTTAATAAATTATAAATGATTAAAATATTTAAAAATTCAAAAAATTATTAATAAAAAAATATATTAATAAATAATAATATTAATTGTAATAATAATAATAATAAGTATATTATTTAATATAAAATAAACTTCATCAAATTCGTAACTAAAATCTTCAAATAAACTCATATTTGTTATTCTTTATTTGATGTTGTTAGAGATAAAATATGAGTTTATTTAAATATTTAAGTTATGAATTTGATAAAATTGCATTATATTGAGGATGATAATTAATTTTAAGGGTTTTGTTTGAAATTTTTGATGAATTTTTGCAAAAACTATGGATAACATTTTTGACATTTTAAAACATAAAAGATGTCACTTAAAATTAAAATAAATAACTAAATCGAAAAGAAAAAAAAAATAAATGACTAAAACGTCAATTGAAGTTAAGGGATCGGTATTTAGCCTACTATTTATTAATGTATTTTATTTTATTAATAGTTTTTTGAATTTTTAAATATTTAATTATTTATAATTTATTAAATAATAATTAAAATAATTAATAAAACGACAATATATACATATATTGCATTACATGGCCGCATCGTGTTTCCCATCATGGCATCTCCAAGTTGTGATCAATAAGTGGAGCTAAAATCTATGACATTTCTGTATTATTTTTGTAAAGCGTGGCATTTTTGTCAAAATTTAAATAAATAAAAAAGATATAAAAATAAAGTCACACTCTGTCAGTACAGGGTGTTATAAATACTTTATTTTCACTTTTTCATAAATGTTCTTAAAAATAATAATAGAACTCTTTGGATGAACTATTTAGTAAAAAAATATGAAGCATTGAGTTGGATGAAATGAGTATCTTTTTAGATTAGTTAGTTTTTTTTTTAATTGCAGTTTTAGTTTCTACCTTTTTTAAAAGTTGATAGTTTTAGCTTCTCGTTTTAATTTTTTAACTAAAAGATGATGACGTTATATGGTTTAAATAATATGACATATGATACGATTATGTAGAATAATTAACACCAACTAACTAGAATAAAACGCCATAAAAACTTATATTTCAACTTCATAATTTTTTTTATATTTTTAATTTGATTAATAACATATGAATAATTAATGTATTTAGATGGTTTTATATCATATAATTATATGTTAGGTCATTAAAAATACATTAAATCATCATTTTTTTAGTTCAAAAACATGAGTGGAACCAAAACTGTCGAGTTTTAGTTGAAAAATATGAGTGCAATTAAACATTTTTTTTTAAAAGTTATACAAAATTGTTGAAAAGAAAAAGAAAATAACATGGACATAAACTAATCTAAGAAAAAAGTGTTAAAAAGTTCCACAATATGGTGTGCCTCACACGAAAAGTATACGCTATAATGTCCTTTTATTTATTTGTTTTCCTTGTCTCAAAAATCAAATCTACAAAATGTTTATCACCGACATCATTGTGATTGCAAACTAATATTTGTTGTCTTTTCATCATTTCTACGATTTGTTTCATTAACATCTCTATATAAAAAAAAAATATACAATGTAACATCTTCAAATCATGAATAATTTTGGGATGTAAATTATCATCAATGACAATAACATTTAAATATGTCATACTCAATGTCATAACTTTTGAGTTGACTTCCAAGTCATAAAGAAATTGATGATTTTGAACTTTGTTATCCTCTAATATCGCATCACTCTAAGAATCAACAATATACATATCTAAATATTGATGATTTTCTTGTAGATATTTTATGTTAACTGAATTAGATAAACATGAACCAATTATCTAATAAATTTCATTTTTAAGACCTCGTGTAGGTTGTACTTCATATTCTTAAAATATTTATAGAATTTATGATTTTCCGAAATCAATTGAGTCTTATTCAAAAGATTCATCATAATTTTTATCAATTTTCTGATAAGAGGGAAAATATTATTGAAAAATAATGGTGTCACCTAGATCAACGTTGAAGATTTGATCAATAAAAAAAGACTTAAGAACACGATGACTACTATTATCTTAAATATTTATGTTTGTGAGTTGAGTTTCGACCTTATCTGAAACACTATTGTTTTTAGGGACATACTTCTTTTTCAACTTTGCAACTACAACATCTTCAACATATTGTCTATGAAATATCCAACAACCTTACAAGATTCAGAAAAGCAATGATAATTTTTCATAATTAATGTTAACCAAAAATGCATATCATTCATGTTCAACAAGAATGTCATCTCTTAGCTCTTGTAACATATCCAAATAGACCAAAACTCGAGCAAAGCATCTCAGTGTTTTTGAATTGGTTGTTTCATCAAGAGATAATAAAGTACCAATACCTAAAGCAATTGTAAAAATGATATTGGACCTCTAATAATATTCTTGAAGTAAATTGTAGATACGAATCCAACACTGAACTTTTGTGTTTCTTATCAAATCCGAATATAAATTTTTTGTCCAAGAAAAATCTCAAAGAAGATCATATTTCAAATTCAGGTTTCAACTATTCAAACACTTTGCAAATCATCGAGATAAGCAAAGGATAACTCATAACACTACGCCAAAAATGACATTTTATAGCGCATCTTTTATAGCGCTTATTAAATAAAAGCGCTTTTGTATGATATTTTAAAAATAATAGAGGATACAACAGCGCTTTTTTGACAAGCGCTGTAAAAAAAGCGTTGTAAAATACTTTCATTTTCACATAATTAAAGGACCTATTAGAGCGTTTTTTGGAAAAGCGTTGTAAAAGGCTTTTAAAAAAAATAAGGAGGTCTTTTACAACGCTTTTGGACAAGCGCTTTAAAAAGTCTGTAAAAAAACGTTGTAATAGACTTTCAAAAAATAAAATAAAGAGGTCTTTTATAGTGCTCTTTAAAAAAGCGTTGTAATAGGCTTTTAAAAAATAAAATAAGGAAGTCTTTTACAGCGCTCTTTAAAAAAGCAATGTAATAGGCTTTTAAAAAATAAAATAAAGATATCTTTTACAGCGCTCTTTAAAAAAGCGCTGTAATAGGCTTTTAAAAAATAAAATAAGGAGGTTTTTTACGGCGCTTTTTAAAAAAGCGCTGTAATAGGCTTTTAAAAAATAAAATAAGGAAGTCTTTTACAACACTCTTTAAAAAAGCGGTGTAATAGGTTTTTAAAAAATAAAATAAGGAAGTCTTTTACAGCGCTCTTTAAACAAGCGTTCTAATAGACTTTAAAAAATAAAATAAGGAGGTCTTTTACAACGCTCTTTAAAAAAAAGCTGTAATAGAATTTTATATATAACACTAAATCATTTCAGTTTGCTCTTTATTACATAAACTTCACTACGTTTCAGTGTCATTCTCCTCTTCATAATCCTTCTCATTGCGAACCCTACTGTCCCTACGAACCATATTGTTAACCATCTCCAATGCAAATCATCTCCATATTTGTTACTATCCCTACGAACATTATTACGTACTCTTCTCATTGTGAACCCTACTATGTCTTACGAATCGTTCGTATTTCTGCGCATTCTCGTTGTTCCTTCTTAAACGAAACCGTAACCCTATGAACTTTACGTATTTCTTCGCACTCTTCAGGTATTGTATTCATTATATATATATATATATATAATGTATTTGTTAATGCTAATAATCACATTTATTTGATAGTGTTTTACAAGTTTTCTGACCTCAAATGGGTGCTACAGTGTCGAATCAAAAATCAAATAAATCACATAGATCCCAATAAAGGTTTGAAATATATGCCTTTAAAATTTCATTAACAATTAATGCACAAATATTTATTGACTTATATGTTTTATTTTATAGTGCTCTCGTCAAACTAACAACATAGACTGCAGATATTGTATATTGCGATTTATGAAGGAGATTGTTGATATAATCCAAGAAAGATATCTAATTGAAATAAAGGAATGCACCTATTACAGTGCTTTTTTTAAAAAGCGCCATAAAACTAATATAACAAGCAGCGCATTTTTAAAAGAGATTTACAACGTTTTTTATTTTAAAGAGCGTTGTTGTATCTTTTTACAGTGTTGGATACTACGGCACTTAATTTTTTTGAGAAAGTGCTGTAAATGGCTTTAAAAACACTATAAAATACTATTTTTCGCATAATATAAAATCCTTTACCGAGGAGAACAACTTGCCATTAAACAATCGGTTTACATATTATTAAAAAAAAATCACATTAAAAAAAATTCACGTAAAACCAACAACATATTAGGTGTATCACAATGACTCTCCCCTAAAAATTAATCTTGTAGTTTGCAAAACCTAATTGATATTTATCTTTTATAATTTTGATATCAGACGTCAACCTTTTGATATAGAATTTTGGTTACTAACTTAAAATAATATTATTACATGAATTATCGGAAGCTTGTACAAATAATTTGAATAGAGATTATTAAGTGTTACCGGACACAGTTGTGTTTACTGAAGGAACAATTTTTTATTGGCATTGAATAAAAAAAAACTGACCATGGAAGCAGTTTGTGAAAGATCGTCATTGGCTAATGATTGAAATTATTTTATGCCACTACGTACAATTGGCGGGGATTATTTTCAATCCTATTTTCTTCCCTGACTAGCTAGTTGAGAAAACTTTGTACAACATGAATTTCATTTTCCATTTTGATGTTTCCTCTTTAAGTGGGAAAGTTTTATCCCTGTGAGAAACTTTTGTAATTTGCACAATGATCGCCATACAAAAGTAGGACATCTTGAGTACTTATTAAACACTATTATTATAAAATTAATAATAAAATTAATGATGTATATATATGAGACCCACTTAAACATTTAAATAGTGGAACTTTTATCATAATTACTCTTATATATTCTTTTAGAATTTTCATAAAGATATAGAATTACAATTTAAGATTAATATATGTTTTATTTATATACTTCTAATTAAATTACAATGTTGCTTTCTTATATATTTATTAAAGTTTAAATCTATTTCTTATGTCTATATTTATAAAAACTTTATACTCAATTTATCTTATCAAATTAAAATGTTCGTATATATATATATATA
>JBBPBT010000850.1:18237222-18248115 GCA_037974875.1 Cicer bijugum | reverse complement strand
ATATAAATATATATCATTAACATAAATATGAAGTGGAGAATAATAACTTAAAAGTGATTTAGATAATATTAATTAAAAAAAATTATACATAAATTTTGTTTGTATACCGTGATGGAAATATATATAACCACAAATCATCTAATCAATCACAAGAATTAGAGAAATAATTGACTAAAAAAAAAGTTAAATCAACATACAATATCTTATCATATTCTAAACATATTTTTAATATCTCAACGCTCCTCTTTAATTAAAGTGGTGCATATACATCATTTTATTACATGTAAGTTATTTGAGGACTCCAAAGAGATTTAGTAAAGGTATCAACATGGTCACAGTTCATATATGGAATTGACAAAAGAAGTTATGATGATTTTAATGATAGTATTGTGTTTAAAAAAGTGACGATCAATTTCGATATTTCTCACAAAAATGGAGTTTATGCGGTAAATGCCTCAATCACAAAAGATCACACGCAAGATGAACCATAGCTCGATACTAAGCCTCTATGCCAAATCGAGCATCAACAATTTGTTTTTTTTGCTCTTCCATAAAATCAAATTCCACCAATAAAAACATTAAAAAATTAATTTATAGTGATATGAAATTATAAATATTATTTTCTTTTGTTTATTATGATTTTAAATTTTATATTAAAATTAAAAGATTTAATTATTACTAATTTAATCATGATCAAACCTTTGAACTTTAAATCAGTAGCTGCATTGTTTTAATGTCCGATCCAATTTTATTTACCTTAATATTTATTGATAAAAGTTTAAAATGTTCACTAAAAAATATTTTTCCTTAACAAAAAGGAAGAACATCGCTGAATTTTGTTTTTTATGAAGTAACTATTCTTTGAGACAATAAATTTTTTGATGTGATGTTGTACATGTTTTGCTTTTTATTTTATAGAAAATTTCTCCTTGGTTTATCTTGTTTTTTTTTTTAATCCCTGGTATAGAACAAAACAAATCAATCAAATAAAACAACTATAATTAATATTTAACCAGCTCAAAGTAACATCTTAATTCACTTTTTCCCGGATATGACCAAAAGTATTTTACTTCTTGATTCAAATCCTGGTTTATGTTGTCGCTTATATATCTGTCACTAATAATCTAATTATTACTCTTTCTTAAAATAATTGAACTATTTTATTATTCTATATATATTAAGAAAATATATAAATAAATAAATAAAGAATATACCTTTATCAAATTATTTTTATTATTTATTAATACACTATGAATATTATAGATGCATAGTACAAAAATTACATTAAAAATGATGTCAATAATATTAATTAAATATTATAATTAAAAAATTACATTAAAAATTTAAAGAATCAACTATTTTTGCAAATAAGTTAATTATATTGGAATTGGTGATTATAATCTAATAATATGCATGTCTTAGAAAGGAAGGAAAAAAAAGCATATAACTTTATTTAAGTTGAATTTACTATTATTGCATCAAATTAGATCAAACTATAGGTACATACATGCATGCACAGATCATGTAGTAAGCAATTGAATCTATAAACGGAACGAAATATTCCAACTCATGGTTTTTGCACTTTGAAGCCAGCTCAAGAGGCAAAGACAGAGGTTTGAAAAGTAGTTACTAACCAACTCTTGTCAATGTCACAAACATGTTATATTATATTACATTGGAAAATGGGGAACAAAGACAAAACAACAACCTTATTTTTTCTGAAAAGCAATCTTAATTTATTTTTTCAACGAAAAGCAATCTTAATTAATTCCTCATGCAAAGGATGACAGCAGAATTAGGAGCCACCACCACCACAACCACGACCGTCGTTGCAATTAACGCCGGTCGAAATAGCCAACACGCCGTGAAATGGGCTGTGGATCACATTTTGAAGAAGAATTCAAATTGCATTCTCATTCATGTTCGTACCAAGCCCATGCATTCCAGTAGGCATCCTTCTCCTTTTAGCACCCCCCACACTAAAAAATGTCCTAACCTTTCATCAACATTTTTTTGAAAATTCCTTTTTTACCCTTTCACCTAAAATCATCACAATTGAACATTTGATATGATGGATGGTTAGGATTTGAATTATAAATAAAATTATGAAGATCGAATTTATAACAATTTTAAATTGCATTTAGGAACATAATTTTGACATTAAAAAATTTGTAAATAATTGCTATCAAAATTGTGGTCAAAATGTGAAATCGTCGAAAAAGTTTATATTTTAATTTTGTTGTAGTTACGGTTGCATGCTACAATTTAGAACCATGTGTTGATACCATAAATTAGGATGGCCAAATATTCGATTTTGATAATAGCAAACAATAATTTGTATTATGTTCTTTTTGAATTTTGGTTTGTGTAGATGATTATTTTGATGATGTCCCTAAACATGGTCGTCCACCGACTCAAGAAGAATTGCATCAATTCTTTCTTCCCTTCAGAGGATTTTGTGCTACAAAAGGGGTGAGCATTAACAAATTTGTAAACCTTATGTAAATAATAACTATATACACAAATAATATGCTATTATAGTAGTATATAGTTTTATAATTATGAATGTTGATTTCAGATAGAGGCAAAGGAATTGGTGTTACATGACATTGATGTTCCCAGTGCGCTTACTGATTATGTTGTTGAAAACTCTATCAACAATATTGTTGTTGGTGCTTCTGCTTCCCCTTGGAGTGCTATTATAAGGTCTTAATCTAATTAATCTCACATAATTATATGCATTTTATGATTGCATAATTATAAAGTCTTAATTAATTTTTTTCTCATTTATATGTTTAGGAGATTTAAAGATATAGATGTGGCATCTGCCTTGGCCAAATCTTTGCCAGAATCATGCACATTGTATGTTATATCAAAAGGAAAAGTACAAAATATTCGACCAACAGGAATTCCTATTCCTCGTCATCAAAAGAATAATCAACCTCAAAATGATGAAGCCACACCAACAAGATCTATAAGAGATATAGTTACACTCTTGCAGAATGCTCAATTGATTAATCCAAATAAGTTTCTTGCTGATTCCCTTGATTATGAAGATGTAAACAGGTATGGAACCAAACAAGTTAACAACATGTTCTAATCAAATAAAAATAAGAAACTAAAAGGGTAGAAGAGATTTAAAGTTAAATGATTTCTCCTGATTTTTTAGATAGATAATGAATATTTAGTTTCTATAGTTAACTAATTTATATGTTATTGTGTCTCATTTACTTGTAAAGGAAACCATTGAAAGATGCCATTGGAAGAGACAGTATCAAAGTTTGGGAATCATTACATGATATGAAAGAAGGTATACTAATGACACCACATAATAATAAATCCAATATTGATGATTTAACTTCACCAAGAGGTCCAAGATTATCAGCAGGAAGCTCATCATCACTAACTTCATCAAATAGAAGTTCTCCTGCCAATAGTACTGACAGTTATGCAGGGAGACATGGAAATCATGAAGGAATAAACTCAGACAGTTCTAAGGGCTTATTTTCTTCAAAGCCACCAGTAAGTTCATGTCTTTTTTCTTTTACACACAATTTGGCATTTTGGACAAAATAACAAAAAAAATTATGTGTATTTCCTAATGATGAATTATGCTTTGTCAAGTTGGTTAAAAAGAATGAGACTCTTGAGTGTAAACTGATATCATAAATAGAGTTGTCATAATAGGTCAGGCCAATGAGCTGACCGGATAGGCCAGACACAATTGGGCCCGTATTTTAGGAAGATCGATATGGACTGATCTATGTAACAGCTCTAGTCAGAAGCACAAGCAATTTTTGAAGGAGCTTGGAAATAAATGTGGATAAGCACAAAATATTGGCTTATATATGAGAATCTGTTAATAAGAATGCCAGCCTTCAATGTTGAACCAACAAAATGACTAATGACATAAGAATCAGGCTATCTAAGAATGCTTAAATTATTGATATTTTATCCGTCTTGAACTTTTTAATCCATATAGTATTATTTTCTGGTCCTTGTCTCTGTGAAAACATTTGTTTGTTTTAGTCTTGAAATATAGAAAATGTTTGTGTTTAGATTACCATAACTGATGTTTCATTCACTAGCTAGTCACTATTTCAATTATCAGCTATAGTGAGTTAAAAGCTTACAAGCTTGTTTGATTGAAAATACTTTTTTCTTTTCTTGGTATGTAAATGGTTAAAATTTTCCTCTTTTGCATGAACTACCTTACAGTTACAGATAGGCATCGAGACAGAAATCAAAAAATTAAAACTAGAACTGAAGAAAACATCAGAGCAATATGGTATGGCTTGCAGAGAAGCTGTTTTAGCAAAACTGAAGGTAACAATAATCATGTTATGAAATTCTGCTTGACTTTAACTTTATAATAAATCATCAATGTTTTCAATTGTGGATCGTATAAAATAGCAGTTTGTTCAAATTCTGCTATGTTATAGCCACTCTTTGACAATACTTTGTACAAAGTCGTGTATTGCTAAACAAAAGTAGTTTGATAAAAATTCGCTATGCTATAGCATTATAGTGCCACTATATCCGCTATTTGACAACGCTGTGAAAAAAAGGACTTAAAAAGACAAATGTTTTTCATTTAGGCAATGGAGCTCGAAAATTTTAGACGAGAAAAATTACACAGTGTAGAAAAAGCAAGGCAAGCTGAAGAGGCTGCACTAGCTTTGGCAGAAGAAGAAAGACAGAGAGCGAAGGCGGCTTTGGTGTCAGCAGAAATGTCAAAACGCCTTGCAGAAATGGAAACTCAAAAGAGAAAGCTAGCCGAGTTAAAAGCGAAACACGAGGAAGAAGAGAGGAGAAGGACATTACAAAAAGTCGTGTATAATAGCATTCCATATAGAAGATACCATATTAAAGAAATTGAGGTTGCAACTAATGGTTTTGACAATGCACTTAAAATTGGTGAAGGAGGGTATGGACCTGTTTTTAAAGGAGTGCTTGATCACACTGTTGTTGCCATAAAGGTTCTTAGACCAGATTTAGCACATGGAGAGAGGCAATTTCAACAAGAGGTAACTATATTTTTCTTTTGGTAGAAACAAGAAGCATGGATATTAAGTTCTATAACAAAAGCCAGTCTTTTATAAAATGATAAATGACATTGGATCAAATATTTGTTGACAAAACATAGAAGCTAACTTGAGATGAATTGGTATCACCATAGTGTTAAAATCAAGTACAGTTCAATAGGAATATCACTACTTTACTAGTCAAAACTATTTTGAATTTGTTTTGTACATAATGTGTGTGTGTAATATATGTTATTTGTTCTATAAGTCAAAAATATATACTATCGTGCCATTGGTCGTTGATCAGTCACTAGAGTCCAAATATGAGCAGTTAAGATGAAGATTAGACAATTCAGATTTCTAATTTGTATTTTAAATTTGATTTGATTATGTCTGATTTTGTGTCATTCCATCTTTATCGAACTGATCCAATTTGCTAACTAAAGTTATTGCATCATTTTTTGAATGTATAGAAAGTCGAGGTTTTATGAGAAAAAATCATATAGAAGTGCTAATAACACACTCTGTCGCTAATCTTCCAACACTATTATTGCATAAAATTCACGTGTGTCCTACTAATTATTGTCATTCTCATTTCCTATGTGGTGGAGTCATTCCTAAAGTGGCGAAACTCACATAAATTTAAACCAGTGATACAAAGTAAGTCTCATTACTCTTGTTTCCAATGCAGGTTCTTGTTTTGAGCGCCATAAGACATCCCAACATGGTACTCCTTCTAGGTGCATGTCCAGAGTTTGGTTGCCTTGTGTATGAACACATGGAAAACGGTAGTTTAGAAGATCGTTTATTCCACAAAGACGGCACTCCACCGATTCCATGGAACAACCGTTTCAAAATTGCATTAGAAATTGCCACCGGCCTTCTTTTCCTTCATCAAAGAAAGCCTGAGCCACTAGTCCACCGCGATCTTAAACCAGCAAACATTCTCTTAGACAGAAACTATGTCAGCAAGATCAGTGATGTTGGTTTGGCGCGACTTGTTCCGCCTTCGGTAGAGAACAAAACAACTCAATATCGATTGACAGGTACTATGAATCATAGTAGTTAGATTCCATAAAAGAGAGAAAGAAACAAAAATGAAAATATAATTGGTATTAAAATGAGAGAAGTGACTACAAAATGGTTACATCAAAACCTTCTATTTTATGCTAACAAACTAGCAACTAACTAACTATACTACTAACTAACTAAGCTAATAACTAACAAACTATACTAGTAACTAACTATGCTTACGAGTAACTAACTACTTCGTCTTAAATGAATTATAAACAAAAAGATGTATTTGAAAAGTTATGTATATGGTCTAAAATACAAAATGCATCAAAATTTCAAATACTATTTTTACTTATATTTCATTCTAGAGAGAGTATATTGGTAACTAACTAACAAACTATATTGACTAACTAAACCAGTAACTAACTAAATAACTATATCTCTAATAACAGGTGCAGCTGGAACATTTTGTTACATTGATCCAGAATATCAACAAACTGGAATGTTGGGTGTGAAATCGGATATATATTCATTAGGTATGGTTTTGCTACAGATTATTACTGCAAAGCCTCCAATGGGTTTGTCACATTTGGTTGAAGAGGCTATACGAAAAGGGAACTTCAGTGATGTGCTTGATCCAAGTGTTCCTGATTGGCCTATTGAAGAGGCTTTGTCATTTGCAAAGTTGGCATTGAAGTGTTGTGAGTTGAGAAAACGGGATAGACCTGATCTTGCTACTGTTATTTTACCTGAGCTTAATAGAATATCACAGATTTGGGAATGTGATGAGGATTAAGGAGCCATTCACGTTTATTTGTTGATTAAAAATTTTCATTTATGCATTTTTGAAAGGACTGCATGTCCATGGAGTTATTGGTGCAATGACTCAAATTTATTAAACTTTGTTTTCATTCTTTTTTTTTTTATATAATAAAAAAGATGTACATATTTTATGTTGTTATTGAGGTTGTATCTTGCACTCATATTATACTCCGTGTATGTTTGGTGAAATCACAGTGATACTATCATTTTATAGAAGCTATTAATTCAAACATATGCTCATCTCTATGATAAGTTAGTCAACATGTAGACATTTGGACTATGATGAACATAAGGTTCCAAAAGAAAAAACAAATAAAATAATAAGTCATTGCAACACTTTTTTTTTTTTACTTTAAGCGACATGTAATATCTGCACAATGTAAAAATCTTACCTAAGGGTATGTTTGATTTTACTTTTAGAAGATGCAAAATTTATTCTAAAATGTGGATAATTGATTTTGATACGTGTGGATGTGTTGAAATATAATTAATTTTGTTTTTATGATTGATTCTAACTTGAAGTTGTAATTTGTAGTTTTTGTTTCTATAATTGATTTTTAGTCTCAAATTTTTTGTTCAGTTAACTTTTATATAAATTTATCCAAACATAAATCAATTTAATTGCATCCAAATAACTTTTAGGTAGAATCAATTTTATAAATTAAATAATTTATAATAATTTTTTATAACACGTCGATTTTCACAATTGGTAGTTGTGGATGTTTTGTATTGAGTTAATATGTTTATTTTGATGTTTTGGGTCAAGAGTTTGAGTATATGATATTATAGATTAAAGAATAAATTCAGATGTTTTGGGTCAAGAGTTTGAGTATATGATATTATAGATTAAAGAATAAATTCAGAAGATTAAATAGAATTGTAAAAAAATTAAGATTAAATAGGTGAGATTAGATAAATACTAGATAGTAAAATATAATATTTGATTTTTTTTTACAAATATTTGATTTTATGTTAGTCACACAATAATAATAAGAGTAAATTCTTAATTTGATTTTTTTTTCTGTACAAATATTTGATTTTATGTTAGTCACACAATAATAATAAGAGTAAATTCTTAATTTAGTTCCTCACTTCGTCAAAATTCTAAAACAGGCCCTTACTTTTGTAAATCAAGTTAATCCAACTGTCCAAATTTTTCATGTTATAAAATCATGAGGTGACATGTAAACTTCCACACAAGCAAATCTTAGTGATATTTTCTATATTGATGTATTCTTCCATCTTTGTTACTTTTTAAAAAATGAATTATATTTGTGAAAATCATATGAATAGGATGAATAGTGACTTTCAATTTACTTCATCAATAAATGGAGAAAATAATATTGGTAATTTAAGGTTTGATGAATCATATATCGAGGAAAGATGGACATGACAAATGCAAACTCAGTTCGACCTTTCTTTGGTTGTCCAATTTGAAGATAACATTCAAATGTGGATTTTTTAAAATTTATTTGTTTTGTTATGTTTGGGGATTTTACTCATAAAAACTTAAATTACTTTGTTTTGATTATTCCATTGTTATAATTTCTATCATATATTATAATTTATTCTTCTATTGATGATTTGAGTTATTATGTTTCAGAAGGAAAAAAAAAAGGATTGTTTCTATTTTCTATAGTGCGATGAAGCTCATGCCATATTTGTTCTTAAAGGTGTTGGTTGAAAATAAAAATTAAGTATTGAAAAAATGAATGTGAACTTATTATAGTCAAGATTGATTGATTGATAATATCACAAAAACAACAATCGAATGTTATGGAATAACACAAAAAGCTTAAGTTGAAGTTTGTTGAAGTTGTGGAATTTTAGAGAAAAATATGAGAGAAAACAATAAGGGTTTGAATATTATTGATAATAGCTTAATACTGAATTGATTACAATAGACTCAATACTAATCTCTATTTATAGAGAAACATAAATTAAATCCTAAATTAGGAATAAATCATAATAATAATAAGAGATATTCTAAGATTCTCTATGATTATAAATTGATCATAGAAAATAACTCAAGATACTCTAATATAATATAAAAGATATTATAAGATATTTTCTAATATTCCAACACTCCCCCTCAAGCTAAAGCTTACTAAGCTTTAGCTTGCTACAAGAAAACAATGTTTTGCTCCACAAAATAATAAAAAAGATGGAGAGGCAACTCAGGGATGCATGTGAAGTCGGAGATAATTGCTATAAATATAGCCTAGCCAGATAGTCTGATTGATCATCAGCCTGAGAAAGATTCATGGTAGGCAATTGAACAAAGCAAGCTCCGTTCTTCTAAAAACTGCATTTGGAAGCTTCAAACCAATAATAGTGGAGACTCAAAATATTTAAACTCGAATATGCTTCAAGGAGAGAGAGGCGTGCTTCAAGAAGATAAAGGCAAGGCCAGTGCATATGGGAGAAATTGCCAAGATAAAGTAAGTCATGAAAATAAAAGATACCGTTAGAATAACCACCAACGGAAGAAGTCATCACTAATATAATTCATATGTGGAAAGAGAGACACCACCACAATGATCGTCGGTGGGAATAAAAGTCACTGTTAGAATCTATTAGTAAGAACTAAATTGCATGACAAACACCAAAGAAGAAGAAGCACAACTCTAACGAAACGAAGCCATGATCGATCATCAAAGTAAGAAAATGCGTCCAAAACAAGAGAGATAACGGCTGTTTGAACAATGACACATATTTTCGTTGATCAAAAATTGGAGAGTAAGGGCATATTTGGAACCATCGAAGAAAGAATAATCGTGCACCAAAAAGAATCCCATCAATTAAATTGTAAATCTTCCAAACCTGTAAGCTAAGAGCCCACTCATAAGGGCTGCAACAGTTGCCACGACAAAGGTTGAAGAGTTTCCTCCACCAAAAATCTGATCCCACATTCCACTTCCCAAGGAAACCACAATCTGTGGGACCACTATTCCCAGAATCAGAATCAGGACACCCACGGTCCAAGTTGGAAACATACAACTTTGTGTCGGCTTGTACTCCTTGAATTCCTGCAACTCTGTGGCACACATCTTTTCTAGGGTTTCGACCAGATTTTTTTTTTTTTTTGCGCGCAGTGAACAGTACCGTGTGATGAACAGTGATGCGACTAATCTGCTGAAAAATAAACGAAAAGCTACAAAAATCGGAATTGGGACACGGTTTATTGAGAAAAAAATCTTACCGAATGATGGAATGTTAGAAAAGAGAAACAATGTTTATATTCCCTAATTGTTGGGAATTCGGCAGCGGAATAGAAGCGGAATCGTTCAAGGAGGATCGAAATAGGCTCTAGATACCATGTTGAAGTTGTGGGATTTTAGAGAAAAAGAGGAGAGAAAATAATAAGGGTTTGAATATTATTGATAATAGCTTAATGTTGAATTGATTACAATAGACTCAATACTAATCTCTATTTATAGAGAAACATAAATTAAATCCTAAATTAGGAATAAATCATAATAATAATAATAATAAGAGATATTCTAAGATTCTCTATGATTATAAATTGATCATAGAAAATAGCTCAAGATACTCTAATATAATATAAAAGATATTATAAGATAATTTCTAATATTCCAACAAAGTTTATTGATAAAGTTGAAGTTATAATAGAAGAACAAACTCAAGTGAGATAAATTTTAGTGAACATTATAAACAAAATTGATGCAATGAATTAGAACAAAAACAACAAAAATATTATCTTGTTGTCATGTGATTTTTAATAATATTGTTAATTGTATTATAAATTGGTAAGTTCACTACATAGCTTATAAATGTAATGGTTATTAATCTAATTGTTTAAGTTTGTAGTTGATGATTTTTTGAATGTCATTTAGTTGTTTAATTATGCGTCTATTTGGTAACACCAATAAATTAGTTTATATTTTATTAATTTAGTTTAAAAGTTTATTTGATTAAATTAAATGTAATTAATTAATAAGTTTTTTTATTTTGTTTATTTAAAAGTTTGTTTAGTTAAATTGTTTATTTGTTTTTTACATGTTAAAAATTT
>JBBPBT010000850.1:18203779-18231563 GCA_037974875.1 Cicer bijugum | reverse complement strand
TTAATTTTTATAATCATATTTAATTATTACAAATTAATAAAATAATATTATAAGATAACTATATTTATAATATATAAAATATTACTTATAAAATATATAAAACTAATTAATTAATATCCGTGCAGCACGCGAACCATAATTTAGTTGTTTAATTATTTGTTACCGAATTTTACTTAAAGTTTTAAATTGTCTTTTTTTGACTAAATTTGAATTGGATCTATTATTTATTTATTAATTGAACTTCTATAATTTTCTTTTAACATGATATATAACTAAATTAAAATATATCAATTTAGTTTCAACTAAAAACAGTGGTAATTTTAACATTTTACAAGAGATTAACTTGATTTACTTGGAATTCTTTTAGAATTTTGAGGACTAAATTGGACCTTCATAAAGTCATGGGTATTTTTAAATCGGATATTTACTCTGAAAATAATAAGCGAAGAATAGTATATAAACCCTTTAACATACGCGCCTCATTATTATCTGCTTCCAATTGATTTTGCAAGAGAGCTTAAACCCTAAACCCTGCACCGCACGTACTGGAACCGAAGACAGACCTGTTGATTTCGATTCTTCCATACGCTCGCAACTCATTAATCCATTCTTACGTTTTTCCTCTCAACTTATTAATCTATCTATTTTTTCTTTGTTTTTTAATCAATATACTACTGGTTGAAACAATAGAAATTTTATTTTGGTTAACTTTTTTTTTTTATATTAACATATATACATTACTCTATTAACAGCTGATCTTGTTAGAATTTTTTTATAAGTTAAAATGTCCATTGACGGGAGTTTTAGTGTTCATTTGGCGCTTCGGAGATTGCTTGATCGTTGTCCAGAGCTTCAATCTTTTCCTCAAATTGATTCATTGTCTCAGAAGGCATAACTCCAATCTTTATTTGTTCCTTTTATTGATTAATAGTATTATATGCTATTTGTTTAATCTAATTAATGATAATTATTCAAATAAATTAAATTTTTCCAAGTAAAGAGAATCTGAATTCACCAATTTCAAAGTATATTGATTGAAGGGGTGTCTCAGTCCAACATCGTGTGCTTTTAGTATTTAATATAAGCTCTTGCTGTGGGATTCTTTTTCCTTCGAATTTTGTATTTATTTGTTTTTATTGTTGTTGTGTACAGGGGAACTTGGTCACGGAGGAGGAAGTGGTTAATGTCTTAGTGGGGTTTTTTCTGCATCCTAGTTATACAATTCCATTGATGGGATGTTTCCGGGCAATTGCTCGAAATTTTGTTGATAAAGCTGTTGCTTTACTTCGTTTAGTACCGAATTTGAGGTCTAATACTGTGGGTGATGCTATGGAAATTGACTCTGACATTGTCTTGGATGACGTTGGCAATGTTGTAGAATACTATGTTGAACGAGGAAGGGGTCTTGATCTTCATGAACATGTTTGTTTAGCCTTCTGTCGTGCTCTTGACATGTGTTCTTTTCTGCTGAGGTTGGTATATTTTCTTTTAAATATGGTAGTAACTAGTAAGTAGGATTTTGTTTTGAATTATTTTTTGTCTCTATTCATCTTTTCCTTTTATGCTTTTTCTGGATTCAGTAGAAAGATTGTTAGTACTGTTAGTTATTGTCATAGAAAAAAATAGGATTTTAATTACGTTTTTTGTAATAATTGCTTTTTTTGTTTCTATGAAAACTCACTTAAATGTAAAATCTTGTTTTGCAAGTCAAGTCGGTGGTACTTCCCGAAATACTATAGCAGTATTCTTATATAGCTCTTATTATGTGGAAAATTTCAAAATCGCTGATTGCGGAAAATAACAGTTTGTTCAAATTCCGTTATGCAACAGTGCTAATAACGTATCATGAAAGTTGGACCAATAGCAATTTGTTCAAATTCCACTACACTGTAGTGTTATAGCGCCACTATTTAACAACACTGGAAAATTTAAAACACAAAATTATAGGTATATGCATGCATATATGTGTCGAGAATCGGAGAGATTGATCATATTGCTGGCTTCATGTGTGTGGGATTGGAGAGAGATTGATCATATTACTGTTTTATTTATATTTTGATTTCAATATCTCTTCTCTTTACCTTCTCTTAGGGGGATATAATCTCGTTTTATTTTTGAAATATTTCATTTTAAATTTAATAATATCTACAACAGCAATGCAACAGTTGTCCAATGTGTGTGCGTATGATAATATATATGTTTATTTGTAATAGTTCTTCCATTTTGTCCCCCCAAAAAAGAAAAAAAATTATGAGGAAAACTGTTATTCAATTCTTAATTTCAAACAAGAGATGATTATTATCGACTACCGAACTTTGATTATATTTAGAATTTTGTATGATAATTTGCTGGCTCTTTTTGAAGGGTATATAGTCGTGTTAATTCTAAATTTCAAACAAGAGAATGATGATTATTATTAACAGCCGATCTTTGATTATATTTGGAATTTTGTATGATAATTTGCTGGCTCTTTTTGAAGGGTATATAGTCGTGTTAATTCTAAAACTGTTGTTCAATTCTAAATTTCAAACAAGAGAATGATGATTATTATCAATAACCGATCTTTGATTATATTTGGAATTTTGTATGATAATTTGCTGCCTCTTTTTGAAGGGTATATAATCGTGTTAATTCTAAGATTTGTGTACCTTATCTTCACCTACCACCCTAACTTGTCAAGTAGCATACCCTTTTTCATAATGGATAATATTAGCTGCTCATTTGCTTATTGAAAATTTCTAATGATCCGAATATAGTATTAATTGATAGTGATCTGAATATAGTATTTGTTAATAAGTTACAAAATTGTGATTTAGTTTGCTCTTTGGTGCAGTTCTGTATTAAGCTATTTCAATTTTGCACCTGCTCCTTTTGAAAGATTTTCAGGGAAAGAAGTTATGGTCAGTATATTTGTGATGATTTTTTTTGTGAAACAATTTTGGGATGTGCTTTTATGTATCACCTAGTAATGCCCTCTTTTTTCAGGTTGAGCCCCATGGATTGCGTGTTGCTCGAATATCGTACCGCATCCTTCTTTTGGAACCTGAAGTTTTCTCAAATTTTTGGAACTGGTCTTGTTTTCTAGAACTCTTGAAAGAGCCATGCAAATCAGACATGATATGGTGCATGGTTCAGATATTAAGAGTTGTGCTCAAACTAGGCTCAGGAGCCAGTGAAAGCTTGCAAAGCTTGAATATTGAAGATCAGGAAGCAAATGCATGTTTATTGCGGTCAGTATTGTATAATTCTTTTTGCTTTGATGCTTTATTTAAAATGCAATGCATGTTCAATGATACTGTTTGACTTGTCTTATTCAGTTGGGAAGAGTTTTGTGGGGACACATCACTAGAGAAAGCTGGTTGGTTTGTTGAACCACCAGCAGACTACGTGTCTGATTCTACTAATAGAAGCATGGAATTCAATCAAGAGAACTGTTTAAGTTGCTTAAGATTTAATTCTCATCCTGCTGGTTCACCAAAGGATCACGAGTTGCAGCCACCTTTTAAGAGTAAACGGATCACTGCAAGGTACTGCTTATTTTACTCTACTTTGGTCTATTTCTGCTGCTTTGTATAATTTTATTTGGCTGTTTAATTTTGAATACTGTTCAGCTGTTTCCAATTATACTGTTTGAGCTTTCTTAAATGCTCTTTTTTATGATATCCCTTCATTTATTTGTCGTAGCTTCTCCCTGGACTATTTTACCGATATTCCATTTTAATTACCACTTAGTTTTTGATATCCTCTATACAATTTTAGGGATAATATATCAGTCAGTTATACATTCATATTGACATCAGCAGTGAAGAAAAGTTATGAAAGAGTTCTATTGGCAGTGAGTCAGAAGTGGCCTGTTCTTTTATATGGTCCCTCTGGTTCTGGAAAATCCGCTCTCATTGCTAAGCTGGCCGAGGATAGTAATAACCGAGGTACGTTGTAATATTTACCCTGTTATGTTATTAGTTTCTATTTCTTGTTTGCTCATGTCTTATAATTTGACTGAGTATATCTAGTTGGAAAATCATATCTCTTAGGTTTTCTTTCCTTTTCCCCCTATTTTTGAGTGCTAGTTAGTCATTATCTACATGTTATGGTGGAATTGGTTCAAAAGTTCTTGATTTTTAAATTCTCTATCACAATAAAATTCCATGAGGACTCAAACACAGTTAACAGAAGAAAAAATGGGAAGTAAGCAGATCCTCTATCCTCGAAACCACTTTTTAAGTATTTTTTTGCTGTTAAGTACTGTTCATTTTGTGAATTCATGATTCGGCAAAAAGGTGTGGAAATCATGGCATCTTATGGGGTTTCTTTCTCTAACAAAAATGCCTAGGGGATTGAAAGCTTTCACCGATTTTCTCCTTTTTATGCTTGTTTTCATCGACAATGTTTTGTTCTGTTTTTAGGAGAATTTTTTATCCTCTTTATCTTTCGTCTTTGTAATTCTTTCTTGTCGTCTCAATAAATTTCTTCTTCCATCAAGTTACATTAATAATTGTTTATGCTCTTATTTTCTTATGCAGTTCTATCTATCCAGATGGATGATCAGATCGATGGTAGAACATTGGTTGGGGGATATGTCTGTACGGATAGGCCCGGGGAGTTTAGGTGGCAGCCTGGGTCACTTACCCAGGTTCAATTCGATATGACCATTGCATTCATATCTAATTCGTGCAGATATTTTGATATCTGTTTCTAGAAAACTTCGCAAGAATCTCATCTCTGTATACTGTCTTTGTTATCACAGGCTGTGCAGAATGGTTTTTGGATTGTTTTTGAAGATATTAACAAAGCCCCATCTGATGTACACTCCATTTTATTGCCTTTATTGGAAGGAGCTGATTCATTTATGACTGGACATGGGGAGGTGATTTCTTTGCTCTTCGCGTTTTCTTCTTAAATAAAGTAAATTGTATTTATGAGTATTGCTAACAACACTCTCTTTTGAATACTCACTCTGTTATTGGGTGAAATTCATACAACTTTGAAAATGAGTCTTACATAAAGTGGTAGGACTCACATGAATTTCACCCAATAAGAGATTAAGTGTTTGAAAGAGAGTGGCAAAGAAAGTGTTGCTAGCACTACTCTTGTATTTATTTTCTGGTTTTGTGGTCTATGAACTTCAAGCAGATCATTCCATATGGCAATAACAATTCTTCGTTATCTGTTTTAACTATTTAATTTCCTATGCTACTGCAGAATGGATTCCATGATACAATCTATGCTTACCTTATTAATTAATAAAAAACTATTCCAATATGGTTATTATTAAAGTGATACATCTAACCACCAAAGTAGACTAACATTGGGGTGATGAAAATGATTGGTTTTAAAGCAACCCATGGTATATACCATTGTATCCTAGAACATGTCTTTTTAAAAACGACGAGAGAAAATCCAAAAGTTTTATGAAGACAATCAGCTAAGCATGTGATAACCTGGTAGTTGTCCAGCCAACAACTTTTAGCATAAGACTGTGCTTGAAGGCATAAAATTCTTTTACTTAGTTTTATATTTTCTTGACTGAGGTTAGGAATGAGGCCTTGACCAACTTGCATAAGACTTCAAAATTGGAAATTTAGGTCTCTCTACCTTTTCATTTGCAATTCTTGTATGAAATACTTCGTTTATAGTTTCTCTAGTGAACGCTGGGTTGTCCTTGCACCTTGGTGTTATTTCTCATGATGTATTTTCAAAGATTTTGACAAGATAGCAAGGCTGAATCAAAAGTACTTGTACTATAGTGTGAATTGTTGTATTTTAAAAGGAACTTTCTTTGCACTTACATATATGATTGTGTAGTAGGATTTTGATTGGTTTTCTGCTCAAAATGATATCCTGTCGTCACAGAGTAGTATTTCTCCATTTTCTTTCACAAAATTTTTTTTTTTGACAAAATTTACTCTGGAATAAAAGATATTTTATGAAAGGCATGGAAACAATAAAAATTATAGTGGTGAGTATGGATCATCATGCTGTATAAAGTAATTGTATTGGTGAAAACACTCACCGAGACTAAACATTGACCAAACTTCGTTGAATCAAGAATATAAGCCAATCTCGCTGAAGAGTGCAGAGGAGGAAACTTCTGTTGAAAGTTCCACGTTGTTGTTTTTGTCAAATGTATCTCCTGTAGACATTGTACGATTTGTTGACAAACTGTTGTATTTCTCCTTTTAAATGTAAAATTAAAAACATTGAAGTCTGGTTTATGCTTAACAATAGCAGAATCCCTAAGCATATAATTCATAAGATATAGATTTTTTTTAGGAAAGGGTTGTGCGCCATACCAGAATGCTAGATGGATAAATTCTGTCATTCAATGTCTGTTTGTGTTTCGATTCCGTACCGTTCATTAACTGTTTTGCATATTCTGCAGGTAATAAAGGTGGCAGAGAGCTTTAGGATGTTTTCAACTATTGCTGTTTCTAAATTTGACTCTTCTGAGAGCACAGGTTATCTTTAACATTCATGGCTCTCATCGATATATTCATAGTTCTTTCAGTGTTGATGTATACTACACATGTTTACTCATTTACTTTCTCATCATAAATTCATTTAAAATCTGGGGTGCTAACTATGTATTTATTTGATTGTGGCCATACTAATTTTATAATTTAGTAGATAACCTTTCCAATGAGCATTGGTAAATGCAATCCTTTGCTGCACTTGGTTGAAACAAGACATGTGCATCTTTGAGGGTGTTCTGCCCTTGAATGTTGGTTGTCTAACAAATAGACTGAGCAGCTGTGTTGTATTCTTATTTTCTATAGATATGTCCAAAATTGGGTTGAAAGGGATTAGGTATTTGGAAACATGTTTTGGTAGTTAGATGGATATGTAGGGAAAGCTATAAAGACTACTTTATTATGACAACAAGCATTTCAAAATGACTTCAGAATTAGCAATGTTCTTTCCCTGCAATTGCTGCTAAACCATGTTTGCTCATGAAAATTTATTTCAGGGATATGCTTGTTTTAGGTTCCCATCAACTGGGTAAAAGGTTTGACGTTGTATGTTTGTTTTAGTCTGTTGGTTGATAGGAGTGATGGTCCTTGGTGTAAATACGATTTTCTATTATGAAATTTTTGTATATATTGTATTCGACCCATTAATTAGGCCCATTAGGTATTGTATAGTCCATTTAAAATATTTAACGATTGCACTAATTACTTTTGAAATAATATCCAGAAAGTTATTCCCCAATACTGCATGGTATCACAAGCTCATATTTTGGGGGGTCTTGCTTTTGCATAAACTGTAGCTGTCGTTGTTGTGGTTTCCTTTGTTTTTTCTTTTCTGCCTTCATTGCAAATTTTTGCCCCTTCAATGTAGTCTTTGCATTTCTTTTTGTTTGGAACGTCACTGTTAACTACTGTTTGTCACGGTGGTTTCACCTCTGTTACTATTCACGCACGATCGACCAATATAAACTACCTACCACCGCCTTTGTCTCCAATGGTTTTTGGCGCATGAGCCCCACATGTGCCTTCCTCGGCTCTGTTCACCACCGTACTTTCCTAGTTTCGTTGCTGGAGCATTCTCCTTCCATTGGGTTGGTCAAAATCCAAACCAGAAATACTTTTATGGGTTTTTTGGATGTCTGATGTTCATTTTTGTATGATAGCTGACTCATTTTGTTGCTGTTTTTTTCTTTTTTTGGGATGGCAGAAGTTTGTTGACACTTGTTCCGTTGTTACCAATATAGGAACAAGTGTTAGTAGTTTTTTCTCCGGATCACTTACTGCCTCTATCACTATCCCTAATGATGTTTGGATTTTGTACTCTAGAGCCATCAATCACATGACATCTCAATCAGAAGTGTTTTCTTTGTATACCACCCCTTCCAGTATTCATTACATTTTTGGTCTCTCAAAACACAACTATCACCGTTTGCCTTTGCTTTTCCAGCGACCCCACTACGAAAATCGCTTCCTCTTAGATTGACTTGTCCCAAAAAGCTCATTGTTGATAAACTCCTCTTGCGCCTCAACGCTCAACCCCAAGTTTCTGCTTACAAATCCAGACACACAGGCCATCCCTGCGGTCAGTTTTTCACAACGAAGTGGTTGCCTTTTCCCAGCGGTCCTAGCCAGACCATATACGTCTGCTCTGCTGTTGTTAGCATCCTTTTAGGTATTGTTTTGTTGTTGGTTTTGGTGTTCCAGTTGTTGTTGCTCGTGTGTAGTGGCCTTTTGCTTATGTCGGATCTCCCTCAACCTTGTAAAGTGGCCTTTTGCTTATGTCGGATCTCCCTCAACCTTCCTCAACCTTGTAAGTTTTAGTTTTTAGGCTTGTTCCATCATTTTTGTTGTCGCATCTTCGCCGTCCGCACATTTCATAGGCACAATGCAATTATGCAAGTTTTTTGCTTTTGCTTTCGTGTTTTGAGATTGGCTTTTTCTTTGGATTGTCATGTAATTATTTTCCTACACGAGTCATATGGGTGGTGACTTCTCTTCCTATCGATGATCATTCTGGTGGAGCCATTTCTTCCCATATTTGAATCATATGGACCTTGCTTTTCTTGGTTGCTTGCTATGAAATTTTTCTCAAGCTGACGATCATTCCTGCTACCTAGCTAAACTATTTTTCTAGCAATTCTCTCTAACTTCTTCAACATACTTGAGTGGTCTCCCCAACCATTTTTCTTTCTTTTTTGTGGAGAAATGCTTTGTTTTCTTGTAACAAGCTAGAACTTAGTAAAATGGAGGACCTATAAGGCAAGAAGTTCAACATTTAGTTATCATTGATGATTGAGAGAACAGTTTGATGTTTTTGATAAAAATGGAGGACCAATGTGATCTCTTTACAAGACCAAAATGGATATTTATTTATGATACAACAATCTCTATATGTCTTTTCAAGACTTCTTACACATCAATATACACTAGACAACATTTGATAGTCTCTTTTATCTCTTTTACCATCTTTCTCTGCATAAACCTATAATTTCAACAAAAGCAAAGTGGAATTTTCAAGAGACAGAATGATATCAGACGAAAAAAAAGAAAACTACTCATGTTGCGAATGTAAATAGGATAAGTACTTGTTGAAGTTGTGGGATTTTAGAGAAAAGGAAGAGAGAAAATAATAAGGGTTTGAATATTATTGATAATAGCTTTATGCTGAATTCATTCCAACAGATTCAATACTAATCTCTATTTATAGAGAAACATAAACTCAATCCTAAATCAGGAACAAATCATAATAATAAAGAGAGATATTCTAAGATTCTCTATGATTATAAATTGATCATATAAAATAACTCAAGATACTCTAATATGATATAAAAGATACTATAAGATATTTTCTAATATTCTAACACTCAAGCTTTAGCTTGTTACAAGAAAACAAAATTTTGCTCTGCAAAAAAATAAAAAAAATGGAAAAGCAACTCAGGGATGCATGTGAAGTCGGAGAGAATTGCTATAAATATAGCCTAGCCAGGTAGCCGGAATGATCATCAGCATGAGAGAAATTGATGACAAACAGTTGAACAAAGCAAGGTCCGTTCTTCTAAAAACTGTATTTGGAAGCTTTAAACCAATAATATTGGAGAAGCGTGCTTCAAAGAGAGAAAGACAAGGCCAATACATTTGGGACAAAGATGGGGCCAGTGCATCTGGGATAAATTGTCAAGCTAAAGTGAGTCATGAAAATAAAAGACATTGTCAGAATAGCCATCAATGGAAGAAGAAGTCATCACTAATATGATTCATCTGCGGGAAAAGGGACACCACCGGAATGATCGTCTGTGGGAATAAAAGCCACTGTTATAATCTATTAGTAAGAGCTAAATTGCATGACAAACACACAAGAAGAAGCAGCGTGACTCTAATGAAATGAAACCATGATCGATCAACATAGTGAGAAAATGCGTCCAAAACAGAAGAGATAATAGTTGTTTGAATAATAACACATATTTTCGTTGATCAAAATTGAAAAGTAAGAGCAAATTTGGAAACAGAAAGGAAAACCCAATCTAGACGATTGAAACATTGTGTTGGAAGGTGGACAAACGCGCCTAAGCTCGAGGCTGTTGGCGGCGGTGCGTGGAATTAACAAGAGGGATCTTGGAAGCATATGACCGTGTGTGGAGCAACTTTTGACCTAGAAAAAATTTTCCCACAAATCTTTCTAAAAACTGTTACGAAAATGTTACCCAAACCCGAATGAAGACTTTGCATAATAATACAGTCATTTAAAAAAAATCTGTATACTTTGAAAACCTGTAAATAGATTTAAAGGGATTTAAAATTTCATTTCTTGTTTCATGCTTTTTCAGAGCCTAATGATATCTCTTAATCAATGTTATAGATTTCACAGTGGGAATAGATGGTTGCTATCGTTGATGAATTAAAATTCTATTGTTCTATATTTTGTGATTATGAACTAGATGCTGACGTTGATTCTATTTTATGATCAAGATTCACTTAGTGTCCTTTGGAGAAGAATAATAATTCAACCACCGGATAATAAAGATTTGCAAGAGATAGTCAAAGTGAGGTATCCTGATTTGGGGCTTCATGCAGGGAAACTCATAGGTATTATTTACAGTTTTATTAATACGGAGTTTGACGATCTGTTTTTAATCATAAGCCATTGATACAAACTCCTGTTTTTAATATCTTGTTTATAAAATAATTATATTTTTGGCAGAAACCTTTGAAAGAGTCAACATTATTTCCATGTTTCAAATTTTGGGGTTTCACCCTGAATGCTCTTCTGTCTATTGTCTCGGCAGGTTCTCGTTAAGGTATTGAGATTAATTATATGCTGGCATTGCTTTTTTGTTAATTTTATTTTTGATTAATGTGCCTTTTGGTTCTCCATGGCAGGGATCTCTTTAAATGGTGCAAAAGGATTAGTGGTTTAGGTTTTTGCCTAGATGATAGCTTGTCAGAAGGGCAATGTAATTCTATATATACAGAGGTCTGTTTATTTTTGTTTCTTAGTCTTCACTTTTCTTATCATCTAATTCATAGAGTTATTCATGTGTTGTTTGTCTTGTATCCCAGGCCGTTGATGTATTTGCGGCCTTCCCAGCTTCATTTGAACACCGGTTATCTATAATGAAAGAGATAGGAAAGTTGTGGAAAGTACAAGATTCTGCAGCTGAGACCTTACTTCCAGTTGACAAACCAATATATCAGGTTTTTATTTATTTAACTTTAGCCTTTGCTTCATTATTTTGTCTCGTGAATTTCTCATTTATGATTGGTAAATGCAGGATTGTGTCACAGGTTTAAGAATAGGTCGGGTTTCCCTCCAGTATACAAAAGAACCTGTAAGTATAGTCAGTTGACAAATTTTTAACGATGCTTCTGCGGAAAGGTCTCATGTTCCCTGGACTTTGTTTTTTTCCCTTTTATATGCAGTCACAGGAACACAGAATACCTTTTGTTGAGATCCGTAGTTCTTTGTATGTATTAGAGCGCATAGCTTGCTCTGTCAAGCATAATGAACCTGTACTCTTGGTTGGTGAAACTGGTACTGGAAAGACTACACTTGTTCAAAATTTGGCTTTAAGGCTTGGTCAGAAGCTTACTGTTTTGGTCTGTTACATATTGCTCTTATTTATTTTGTTATTTGAAATTGTACCAATGTTTTTTGGGTGTGACACAAGATGCTCTTTACTTTTGTCCAGAACATGAGTCAGCAAAGTGATGTTGCTGACTTACTTGGAGGATTCAAGCCTGTAGATGCACAGTTCGTGTATTCCCGTCTTTATAAGGAATTTGTGACTCTCTTCAAAAAGACGTTTCCTGGAAAGGTATTTCTTCTATTTATTTGTATTTTGTGTGTGACTGTTGTTAATGGCTCTATTTGTTTGTTGTGCAGAAAAATTTAAACATTCTGGGACGTTTATTGAAGTTTTTAAAACATAAGAATTGGGAAATGCTGCTTGGAGGTTTTCAAAAGGCAGTGGAGAGATCACGAGAACTTATCAGTATTGGACCATCCGGAAAGCGTAAAAGGCCATTAACAGAAGAGATATTCCAATCTTGGGATATATTCTCAATAAAACTTGACAGTGTCTGTCAAATTAATCCTTCTTCTGGGATGATGTTTTCCTTTGTAGAAGGAAGTTTCGTAACTGCTCTTAGAAATGGTGAGTGGATCTTGCTTGACGAGGTAAATTTGGCTCCTCCAGAAACCTTGCAAAGAATAATTGGTGTTCTAGAAGGGGAAAATGGGGTACTCTGTTTAGCTGAAAGAGGTGATATTGATTATATACACCGTCATGAAAACTTTCGTATATTTGCTTGCATGAATCCGGCAACTGATGCTGGGAAACGGGATTTGCCCTTTTCATTGAGAAGTAGATTTACTGAATATTTTGTTGATGATGTTTTGGACGATGATGATTTATGTCAGTTTATTAGTCAGTTCATTAACAGTCATATGGATAGACAGTTGGTGAATAAAATTGTGCGTTTCTATAAAGAATCAAAAAAGGAATCTGAAGAGAGGCTGCAGGATGGTGCTAATCAGAAACCTCAATATAGTTTAAGATCCCTTTATCGTGCTCTTGAGTATATAAGGAAGGCAGAGAGGAAATTTGGATTTCAGAAGGCTTTATATGACGGCTTTTGTTTGTTTTTCCTCACGTTGTTGGATGGACCTAGTGCTGAACTAATGAGGCAAAAGATATTGTCTCTTTTATTAGGGGGGAATATGCCTCCACATGTACCTTTTGACAGATATTTAAGTACCTTCAAATCCAATGGATATTCTGGGAACTATGTTAAAACTAAAAGTGTCCAGGAGCATCTTGGTAATTTGGCTCGTGCTGTTCTAATAAAGAGATACCCTGTTCTCTTACAAGGACCAACGTCTAGTGGGAAAACTAGCCTTGTTCAGTATCTTGCTGCAGTAACTGGGCATGAGTTTGTAAGAATCAATAATCATGAACACACCGATTTGCAGGAGTATCTAGGTTCTTATATAACCGATGCTAGTGGAAAGCTTGTTTTCAATGAAGGTATTTTGGTTAAAGCTGTAAGAAACGGCTACTGGATTGTACTGGATGAGCTTAACTTGGCTCCATCTGATGTGCTGGAATCATTGAACCGATTACTTGATGATAACAGAGAGCTTTTTGTTCCCGAACTTCAAGAAACAATTAAAGCGCATCCAGATTTCATGCTATTTGGAACACAAAATCCGCCTACACATTATGGTGGGCGAAAACTATTGTCTCGGGCATTTCGCAACCGTTTCATAGAGATTCAAGTTGGTGAGATTCCAGATGACGAGCTGAGCAAAATATTGGGGGATAGATGTGAAATTCCATTTAGTTATGCAACAAAAATGGTTGAAGTAATGAAGGAGCTTCGGATGCACAGACAGAGTACCAGAGTTTTTGCTGGGAAACATGGATTTATAACTCCTCGAGACTTGTTTCGTTGGGCTGATCGTTACAAGAGATTTGGTAAGTCTTATGAAGACTTGGCCAAAGACGGTTATTATCTTTTGGCAGAAAGGCTACGGGATGAGGATGAGAAATCTGTTGTTCAAAAAGTTCTGGAAAAACATCTTCGGGTTAAACTAAACATGACAAATTTATATGATCAGGTATTGTAATTTTTCTTACTGTTTAGTAGTGACTGTTTACTGTTGAGCTGCCGCTGCTTTCCCCCACCCTTGATTGCTTCTTGAGTATTTGTCTGAATAATCAATATTTTTAGAGAAAAAAATGGTGAAGGGCAGGTCACTTTGTATATGCTTTCCTTGACTTGGTTGCACTGCAAAGTGAATACTTGTTGACTAAAGTTTATCTTGGCATGACATAGTTCAAGTTGTTTCAAGCCAGTTATTGTTAAATTCCTGTTAAAATTCTCCACTGGTTTTTTCTCGTATACAATAGTTGTTTGGTTGATATTGGGTCATGTAATTTAGAATACCTATATCATATATTTTAGTGATTATGGGCCTTCTATGGTAATTTTTATGGTTTTTGGATTGAGTTCTTGGCATTTTTCTGAACAATTGTTGCTTCTTTTTTTCCGAAATTTAGATCATATTGTTGCTTGTACATACTTATTAAAATAATTAAAAAGGGTGAATCATAGAATATCCTCAGCAAGCTTTTTTAACTGTATTTCAGATATTGTCTGGAGGTAGCTCTTCTTCCAATTTAATTAGTGGCTTAGGAGGTTCAAAGATTCTTGAAAGGTATTGGCTTATTGCTGCATTTTCTGTGTTGACCATCATCCTTGGTTCACTATCTCTTACTGATTGTTTTGTATATGCAGTGTAACCCTCACCAAAAGTATGCAGAGGCTCTACTTCCTCGTGGAACGCTGCTTTGAATTACGTGAGCCTGTGCTACTTGTTGGGGAAACGGGTGGAGGGAAGACCACTGTTTGTCAGTTACTAAGTGCTTGTTTGCAGTTGAAGTTACATATCTTGAATTGTCATCAGTGTACAGAAACATCTGATTTTATAGGGGTTTGTTGTTTCAGATTTTTTTTCCAAGTATTGATTATATATATATATCTTATAAGGACACTTAACAGGAGACCACATGCGTTTTTATTTATATATGTACTATTATTAGCAGAAGCAGTATTGACTAGAAGATGTTTTGCAGGGGTTTCGTCCTATACGAGACAGATCTAGACTGAGTTTTAACTATGAAGAGATCATTGAACAGTTGAAGAAACTAAAGGCTTTTACATGTTATCCTGAAGACCCTGTGAGTGCTATCTTTCTTTTTATTCATTTGACTTTTACATATATAATCACATTTCTCTGCATTCAGAAAGCCATTCCTTTTTAATTTTTATCCTTGTATTCCTCCCTTGTCTTTTTCACCATCTATTTTTCACAAAGCAAGTGCTGATTTGTCATTTTCAGCTACCATTTATTTCTTCTGACATAGATCAAGCTTCTTCAACTCTTGATCGGCTGAAAAGTATGATGAGGAACTATGAAGAGGGTCAAGTTCGTAGTGCTGATGTCAGCAAAGAAGACCTATATGCTTTTGAGAAATTAAAATTGAGCCTTGATGTCTTGCATCAAAAGTGGCAGAGTATATTTGAGTGGCAAGATGGTCCCCTTGTAAAAGCAATGAGAGACGGTGATCTCTTTCTTGTGGATGAAATATCCTTGGCTGATGATAGTGTACTTGAGAGACTGAATAGTGTGTTGGAGCTAGAAAGGACACTAGTAAGTCAATTATATATGTTGATATTTTTTTAACTTGTTTAAGCTTGTTTTTTATCTAGCTTTATTGTACATGTTGTGTCGAATGGGGGTGTCATCATTTCTTTGTACTGGTTTCATGATGACTTTTTATGTTTATAGGTCATGATGCAGATGAACTCGTCTTTGCATGATGAACAACCTATTTGGTCTATTTCATGAGACATATTATATTTGTTACCGATCTTTGTTACTTTTAATGGATATTTCACGTCATCATATTATATTTGTTACCGATCTTTGTTGGTAAGGTTTACCAAGGGATATGAGCTCTTTTTTGCTGGCGTGAAAGTATTATTATTAAAATTAAAATGTAGGAAATAATGTTTACATAAGAAGAGGATGACATGATATCCTTCTTACATAAACCATAAAGAAGAAAGATATCATAGATTAAAATCTCAACAAAAGAGAGCTCTTCCTTCAGATTGCACTTATTCTGGTGAAACTATTAAAATATGATATTTTGTGCACAATTTTTTTTTGACAAGAGTTGTTATGTACACAATAATTGCTTACGTAAATATATTTTATTTATTGCTGGTGGTAGATATTTTATTTTCATAATTGTTTGTCATATTTCCTGTCACTATTTTCAATTTCTGAGACTTTGTTTCTTTGTAACTGCAGTCTTTGGCTGAGAAAGGAGGGCCTGATCTGGAAAAAGTTACGGCAAATTCAAATTTCTTTGTTCTGGCAACAATGAACCCTGGTGGTGATTATGGTAAGAAAGAGCTGTCTCCAGCACTACGCAACCGCTTCACAGAGATATGGGTTCCCCCTGTTATTGATCTAGACGAGCTTCAAGGAATTGCTCTGAAAAGGTACAGTTATTTTTAACTATTCAAAGAGAAGGTTTTAGGTGAACACATTTTATTTTAAATTTATTTGATTTGTATGCAGAATTTCCAAGTTTGAAGTTGCAGGCAATTTAGGCCCTTCTTATCAAGAAAGACTATTACTCATTGTTAATGCTATGATTAGTTTCTGGGAGGTATGTTATCTGGAAATTTGCTATTGAAGTCATTAATCATACTTGTTTTGCAAGTATTCATCATTTTGCTGATAGGATGGTGCCACGGTTATAGTTTTTTCACTGTCGGCATTCCATATGTTTTTCTCCTATGTTGTGCAAACCATTCTCTTCTATAGCTCTACTTGGGTAAATAAGTAGAATCATGTCCCTACCATCTCATAAAAATTGAACAGGCTAAGTTGTGCTTCCTACCCGCTTCCACTTTTTTTCTTGTGAAATCTGTAATTTTTCATGTTGGTTTTCTGTTTTTCCTATGTTTATTTAGTTTTTCTGTCAGATGTTCTTTAATTTACACATCTCTTAGGGATGTAGTTGTGTTTTGGCTTTTGTAATGGCTTTGGTGAGTTTGTTTGAGTGAGAATTAGGAGTTTTTTTTTCTTCCTTCCATGTATCTGCTTGATCCATTTATGCAGCAGACTCCACCATGTAAAAAAGGCTCAGTTTTTTGTTATGGTTGTCTCTAAGCTCTTGCTTTGCATTTTTGCATCATATAAGTACATTTATATGTTGCTATTCTACTATTGTGTGATATTTGCTATTGCAGCGAGCAATTCATTGCTTTCTCATACATTATTTTAATTGGGTTTATTCTTCTTATGATTTTTAGTGGTTCAACAAATTACATCCTGGGCGGATGCTTACCGTCAGAGATCTCATTTCCTGGGTTGCTTTTTTCGATGTAACGGAAGAAAGCTTAGGACCCGAACACGCACTTCTTCATGGAGCATTTCTTGTGTTGCTTGATGGGTTAAGTCTAGGTATGCCTAGTTTCTAATGATTATTCATTTTTTCAACTTCTATTCTTTCTTGTATCATTATATATTGACTGAACAGTTATTTTTTATGTTTGTATTTCTGATATCTTAATCATATCAACCCTAATCAATATGTAGCATTCAATTTAAGTATCTGTTAGTTTGTATTATGAGATATTGAAGTTGATGTATGGATGCTGTTTTTATTGTAATAATTTACTCCCAACTTGAGTAAATACAGAATCTTGTGTCTTTTGGTTGCACAAGAAATTGAAGTCTTATTATTTTTTGGTTTCATTATCTATTTTTCTTTTTAGAAAAAAAATCTATGATATTGTCCCCCAGTTTCAATTTTTTGTTAATGTTTTGTTATGATTGTTGTGGTATCAATATTTTTTAAGAAGGATAGGGAAGGTACTGGCGTTTAGTGCTGTGGCGGTGTGGTTGTGATGGATATGGTTGTTGATTTGAAATTTAGATGGATAAAGGTGTCATGTCAAATGCCTTTGATTTTATAATTCCTCAACAACCCCAAAGTCCCTTACCTTAGGTTTGAGAATTCATCAACAACCTGAAAGTCCAATCCACTAAAGTCACTTAAGGTACAAAATAATGAAATTGAATAGCTGTTATCAGAAAATGCAGTTCACGGGAGAGATGATGCTTCATATGTTGAATGTATTTTATATGAATAAATATCAGTGGCATCAGGGGTATAATGTTTGTGTACTCATTCACGTAAGCTTATTTTTATGGACTACCAAGATATTCAAGGCGGAGAAACCATCTAGCTCCTTAGACATATCACTAATTGTGTTGACATTATTACATGCATTAGAGTCATATAGTAATTACACTTTATTTTCTTTGTTTCTCATCTATGGACATTTACCCAACTTATCAGGGACAGGAGTTTCAAAAATGGATGCTGGAGTGCTAAGGGAGAGTTGTTTATCCTTTCTTCTACAAAAGCTGAGGGTATGTTTCTCCCCTTGTTATCATCATACACTATCTCTTTTCCATTTCCTTGTTTTCTAAGGTAAAGTCATCTGATCGGGCAAAGCCACCATTAAGACCAATATGATGTTATATTGGAGGTTATTAGGAGGTCTATAATGGCCTTTTCTTGGTGCTTTTGTTTTGTATGACCTTGGTCTGAATATTTCCCTCAAGTGATTTACAGCAATTGTATAATGTGTTTGAATAACATGTTAGATCGGAATTAATCTTTTAATCAGTAATATTAGTTATTTGTCAATATACACATGCTGATGTATCTCTTGTAATCAATGTTCTACACAATATTAGTAGTATCTACCTTGTTCCGATGCTTACACAATTTTCCATTATTTGTTGCTCTAAATTCAATGATGCCAGAAGAGTACCATCATTCTGCACCCAATATTTTCCATTGCTAAGTTACCAAAACGTGGAATACCTTTTAGTGTAACTGATTTTATACTGTTCACATTTCTGGTTTCAGTCACTTGCCATTGTCTTTGAGCAATTGTTTTTTTGTGCTGTATTCCAATACAAAAAGATTCGCTTTCATGAGCCACAATTTCCAGACATCTTCATCTGCCTTTTTCAATGTGCTGGCTCACTTATGCTTGTTTCTTGCTTACCTGCCACCAGATTTTATCTGTCTTTTCTGAATTGATTTCTCAATTAGTTTTGCTTATATGAAACTCTCAGCTTGGCCACTTTCAGATGATATCTTTTATAGCTGGGCCAATCACTTGTTGTTTCTTTTCTCGTATGCTGTGAAGTAAACAGTTATGAACTTTCTCCATAGGATGTGTGCTTGGTCTATATATGTTACTGAATTGTTGGCATCTGTTTTGTTAGATTTTACTGTGATACTGATTGGTTATATTTATTTTTAATAAACTGAAAGCTTAATAGTTCAATCTTGAAAGGGATCGTTGGAATTAAATGATTTAATTGGTTGCTTGGTTTTTAAAGCAATGTATGATCATAATTACTTATTATACATGTGCTCGTTTTAAAGCTTAGTAGGTCCTCTTGTAATTGATGCTCTACGCGGTAAGCTGTATGGGATGATTACATACATTTCTATCTCAAATCTTCTCAAACTTCAATAATATTTAACATTGCGTAGGTTCTACTATTACGTGAAACGTCAGTTAAATTTTTTTATGATGTGAAGGTCAATCATGACCCGAGTTTTAGGGCGATTCGTATGAAAGTTTTGTGTTTTTGGTTCCATGCTGTATTTGGATGGACTGAATGCTCATACTCAATTATATATATTGAGCTCATATCGAACTATGCCATTTTTATGATTTTAAGTTCACGCTTTTCACATTATTACACATTATTATTTTTAGAAATTGGTTGTGAATGGCAATTGGATTATTTCTACAGGTTGATGAAAGTAATTTATTATATTCAAAGCTTTCAAGAATGGGAAACTATGGTTGGGGTGAATATGGCACAAACATGGATGTGTCACATAATGATGAGAAGCAACTTGATTATTTATTTGGCATTGATCCGTTCTATATCAAGAAAGGAAGTAAGTACAAATTCTACTTTTACCTGATTTAATTTTGTTTGCATAGTGCTTTGTCACGTTAAAAACTGATGTTGGTCCAAGTAGTGTAGAAATATTTGACATACAATCATCTAGCTACTGGATTTTGGTATTATTATTTCAGCAAATGAGAGATATTATGGATAAATATGTAGAAAATATTTCTTATATATTTTGCAAGTTGTAAATAGGATATTAGCACTAATTCCTTCAAATGGACCGACTACAATAATTACAAATAACATTATTTACGACAAAATAGTTTTTCAGTTTTATTTATTTATTTATTTGTTTATTTTATTTATTTCCTTTTAGTGTTTAAGATGATTCATTTTCTTCCCGCACCGGAGCTTTTTTTCTCTCTTAATTTCTTTTACTTGCTTCTGCTACTATTTTTTTTCATTCAGATTGCCTTCTCGGTTTGATTTTTAATTTCTACTTGTATAGGTTTCAGTAGTTGTGAGGAGGGTGGATTTGAATTCAAGGCGCCAACCACCCGCAGAAACGCTTTGAGAGTTTTGCGGGCTATGCAGCTTCCAAAGCCGGGTTTGTTTCTTTATTTGCATCTGATTTTTCTCATGCTATTGTGGTATCTGTCCCTTGCAAGGCAAGACTGTCCATAGTAGACCCACAATGGGTCTAACCCTTCTATCTGGACTCCATCATGAAAGGCGTTTCATGACACGGGGTTACTCTTTTTTTCTTTCAATTCCAGAAGCAATTTCTTATTTGAATTATATTTCTGTGTTTTGATTGGGTTCTGGTTTCCAGTTTTACTTGAAGGTAGTCCAGGTGTTGGGAAAACAAGTTTAATCACTGCCTTGGGAAAATATTCTGGGCATACAGTTGTGCGGATAAACTTATCTGAGCAAGTTAGTAATAATTTATCCAACTCTTTTTCTATCTTTGCAAAGGCCTTCTTTGTGGATTTTTATGTTTATGTGCATTTTTGGTGCAGACTGATATGATGGACCTGTTGGGGTCTGATTTACCTGTGGAAAGTGATGAAGGAATGAAGTTTTCTTGGTCTGATGGGATACTATTGCAGGTTAGAATGTCTTAGATTGAAAATTGTCGTGTTCTTCTCTGCTTTTGATATGTATTTAACTAGAAACTAATGTTGTGCAGGCCTTGAAGGAAGGCTGTTGGGTATTGCTGGATGAGCTTAATCTTGCCCCACAATCTGTTTTAGAGGTAAATTTTTTATAAATTTTAATCTTTATTTGTTCCTGTTTGTTTTCATTTTCATCACCTCATTAATTAGCACTAATACATTCTTTCTACCTTAATTATTGCTTTTCTGATCTCTTTTAAATTTTTTTGTTGGGGAGAGACAAACGGTTTTACTGGTATAGAGTCATAGTTGTAACACAGTTCTTTGAAACAGGGGTTGAATGCTATTCTGGACCATCGAGCTGAGGTGTTTATACCGGAGCTGGGTAACACTTATAAGTGTCCTCCATCATTTAGAATTTTTGCGTGTCAGAATCCATCACATCAAGGTGGTGGTCGGAAAGGCCTTCCAAGATCATTCCTAAATCGATTTACCAAGGTATGCTTGTCTTGTCATATCTTTATTTTGTATTCAAACGTAAGCCCCTAGAAGTTGAAAGGAGGACTTTAAAACAAGTTAACCAGAAGAATTCCAACTCCAAATTTTTCTGGCTTTATTACTGAAGTTATAATGCTATACCTGTAAAACCAAAAGGAAATCTTATTACTTCCTTCTTTCCAAGCCGAAAGTGATCATAGAACTACAAATAAATTTCTGTCTTTTGATGTTTTTTGTGCTCATTATGCACGATACCTTAACTTTTCTTTGGTTATTGACAATAGGTATATGTGGATGAGCTAGTTGAGGATGATTATCTATCCATTTGCGAATCGAAATTTCCAACTATCCCCAGGCTGTTACTTTCAATGTTAATCTTATTTAATAAAAGAATGCATGAAGAAACCATGCTGAATCGAAAGTTTGCAAAGGATGGTTTCCCTTGGGAATTTAATCTTCGCGACGTGTTTCGATCTTGTGAGATAATTGAAGGTCTCTTATTTCTATTCCTCATACTTCTGATTTGACACTTTTGTTAGCTCAGTATTTTCCTTATATAATCAATATTCCATAGAGAGTCATTCTTTTTTATGATCATGTTTCATTGTATTTAATGTAGGTTCACCAAAGGCTTTAGATGCGCATTCCTTCTTGAACATTGTCTACATTCAAAGAATGCGTACATCAGCTGACCGCAAGGAAGTCTTGGAACTCTTTAAGGATGTATTTATGGTGACACCATCTATAAATCCATATCCTCGTGTTCAGCTCGACTCATATAATTTAATTGTGGGGAACGCTGTTATTAAGAGGAATCGCACCCAATTATATACTGCTTCAAGCAGAGAGCTCCTCATACTACCTCAAATGTGTCAAAATTTGGAAGCTGCTGCTCTTTGTGTAGAGCGTCAATGGTTATGTATTTTGGTTGGTCCTTCATGTTCAGGAAAAACTTCATTGATAAGATCGCTTGCACACTTAACAGGCAATGTACTGAATGAAGTAAATCTTTCTTCTGCAACTGATATATCTGAATTACTAGGATCTTTCGAACAATATGATGCCTTGCGTAACTTTCGCACAGCTGTTGCTCAAATTAAGAGCTATGTTAATGAGTACCGTTGTTTGCAACTAGAGTCTTTAAAGGGAGCAACTTTTAACGAAACAGATTTACATACAAGATGGAATGTTTTTCTGTCAGAATATGACATCTTGGCAACTTCTGCAGCAGAAAAATCACTGAAAAACTGGAGCAATATTATTTGCTCCCTTAGTTCGTTAGCTGAGATCATTGAAAAACTGAAGTGGTATGTCGAGAATAATTCTCCTCCCTTATCTTATACAATACGGGATCTTGATTTGGTCAAGCATACCATTCTGAAACTCAAAGCAGATGACCAGAAAAGGTTTGTATCCACAAAATTTGAATGGGTAACAGGATTATTGATCAAGGCTATAGAGCGAGGGGAATGGATCGTATTGGAAAATGCAAATCTATGTAATCCCACGGTATGTGATGCCTATAGTATTGTGCAAATCAATGCTTCTTAAACTTTCTTTACCTGAGAAAAATCATACAATGTATTTGGGTTTGAAGTGGTGCTTATCAGTGTGTATTTGTTTGTTGTATTGATAGATATCTTTATTATATTCTGCCACTTTTTTTGTGGTATATTTGTGTATTATACTTTTGTTGTAGCAGCCATGTTTCTATCGTTGGCCGCAATACTATCTACCATTATTCACTATCTGCCACCGATAAAATGAGATAAAAATTATTTGTCTTAAGTAATTATGCAGTGCCAAGGCTTCATCTTGTTAACTTTTTTTGCCTGTTTTTGTTTCTAGGTTCTTGATAGGATTAACTCTTTGGTAGAGCCAAGTGGATCAATCACGGTCAATGAGCGTGGAATTGTTGATGGAAACCCTTTGGTTATCCATCCACACCGAAATTTCCGCATGTTTCTCACAGTTAATCCTTGTTACGGTGAGGTTTCTCGAGCAATGCGTAATAGAGGAGTTGAAATATTTATGATGGAGCCATACTGGGCTTTGGATGATATAAGAGAAAACCCTGAGGATATTGAATTTAAAGATGTGAAGAGATTTCTCTCTTTATCTGGGATCCCAGTTCCTCAATTGATTGATGCAATGGCCAGAGCCCACATTTATGCGAAAAGTGAAGGTTCAAAGCTTAATGTTCACATTACATATCTTGAACTTTCACATTGGGTCCATCTTTTTTGGCAGCTTCTTATGAACGGTTGTCGTCCTATCTGGAGTCTAAGATTAAGTTGGGAGCATATATACCTCTCATCATTTGATGTGGAAGGGGAACAGATTATCATTACTGCAAAATCAAAATATTTATCAGTGACTGGTTTGTCTGGATATGATCCTTTGGCAGACTGTCCCTTGGGCTTGCCAGGAGGATGGCCGGTGACATTGAAGTTAAGGGATTTTATATATTACTCAAAAGAAGCTTCAATCAAACAGAATTGCATGTATCTGGAGTTCCTGGGAACTCAATTTGCATCACATCAATATCAAATTGCTCAGAGAAGTTACTCAAGTGATGATTTGCAAAGTACTGGTAATCATGTGAAGCCATATTTGATGGATATGAGGGTTTTACATGATAGTATGTTTCCTAAGACTTCAATTGGGATAATGCCACACTGTGAAAGGGAGTTTGAATTTGACTCAGAATTGGGAAATAAAATGCTTTTATTTGCAGCCAATTGGACAATTGAACAAGCGACAGCAAGTTATTTTAAGTTATATCTTCACAGGTTTGACTGGTTTAGTTCTCAGGTGAAGCCTTTCTGCCAGTTCTTCGATAACTTCCACAATCTGATAGGACAGATGCTCAAGCATCCTATTGTGGAATATATTTCATGCCATAGCAAACTTGATGTTGATATGGAGTTGATGCCATTGTTATCACTTGATTTGGCAGCATCAAATAGCGCAACTAAATATCTTTGTAATGCCATTCGATGTGTTGATCCGTTAAGGCTAACTTACCAGCAGTGGATTACTGAGGGGCAGTATAGTATTAAAGATGCTCATTTTAATCCAGTTTTGAAATCTCTTCATGAATTGGAAGACGAATTCCTTAAGAAACTCGTCACTTCAACTCCTAAGCTAATTGAAGATAAATCATTTGATGATATAATTCAGTTATACTCTGACCTTATTGAGGATCATGTATTGTTCTGGCGTTACTTCAAATCCTCGAAGTCTGACCAGATGATAATTTCATGGCATTCTTTGCTGAAAGATGCTGCAAAGTTGATGAGTATTTGTCCTGAAGCTGTGAACCATTTTTTGGTAAGCTAAGCATAATTTTTACATTTTCTATTATTTTCAAACAGTAATTAACTTTTTTTCCTTAAATAGATTGAGAGCGAAAATTTCAAAAGTTTTTCATTTTCGGAAAAATCCTTGCTGTGGATTCATGGTGGTCACCCATTTTTGCCCTGCTCATCTGATTTACATGATAAAGATCAGCAGCTTCGAAAACTTGTTGCAACACTATGGCCTAGAAAGAGTGCAAACAGTCGAGGTTTACTTCTGCATTCTTTTCTGTTGGTTTTTTTATATGGGAATCTTTAGCATGGATATTGAGCATCCAATTAACTTCTCTTGAGCATTCAACTAACTTCTTTGTTGGAAAAATTCAGGAATGTTGAGCAGCAATTTTGTCGATGATGTTCTAGCGATTGATCACGATCTTCGCTTCATTGCAATGCAAGGTATGTTGGCATTATATTTTCCCATATAATTGTTCTAGACAGTTAAGTGTGGTGTCACCACTCAAAATTAAAGTTCACATCTCAATGAGCCACAGACAATTTTCTTTAGTTTATTTCCATCTTGAGTCAAATGGGAATATACTTAATGGTAAGAGTTTGACATTGTAACTTCAAGGGACGTGATTCAAATCCCGTATGGGATTGCAAAATGACCATTAGTGTAACTGTTATTAATAATGTTTTCTCCATCCCAATTTTTTTTGATAAAAATGGTAATATCCTTAAGGCAACTATTGTTGGTTTTATTTTTTCAAATACTCCCTCCATCCCAACATGAATGACACTTTTCAATTTACAATGTAGCGTTAATTACATTTTTTCATTTGTATCTTCTAATTAATACTACATGCTCCTGTTATAAATCGATATATTCTACTTCGCATTAATAGCAATAGGGAATGCGCTAAAACTTGATGGATATTTTAGTAAAAGTATTATTCCCTTTCTTTCATTTGTCTACTTTTCTTGCTTTGTGTGTTAAAATTTTTTTTTTTGCACTTTTTAGTCCCTACAATTTTTTCGCACTTTTTAGTCCCTATAATTTTTTTTTTGCACTTTTTAGTTCCTACAAATGCCACATTTTTCAATTTTAGTCCCTAATGTAGTTATGCAGTTATGTGGTTGGCTTCACGTCTGAAAGTTGTTATCAATCACATTTTTGGAGCCAGACTTAGTCAAATAGACAAACAAATTGTGCTTATGGCATATATGATTTCTATGGCAATATGCTGTGTGAATCATGAGTTATCTTGAGAAGTCTTGGCCAAGTGGTACCTATCTATGATGATTGATATTTATATTTATTTCTGTCTTTATATGCTTGACAATAAAAAATCCATGGGAGATGTGTAAGCCTCTTAAAATATGTAGCATGAATGTTTCTGGTTTTGTCATTGATTGGTTGTGCACAAATATCAGTTTTATTTACCTTTGATATATTGTCCATCCTTTTATTTGCGAATGCATATTACTTCATTCTATATTTTGTAACCATGTAGGTGTCTCGAACTCCTCATTTATGATAGCTAAATGGAGTCATGAGGATGATGGTGCTGATATTATTGAAAAGTTAGAGGAGAAAAATCTGGTTGGTGCCTTTTATATTGTCATTGTAAATTATAAAAGCATTCTTTTCTCTTTGAGCTGTTACTGAACTTGATTTACAGGTGCTGTTAGGAAAGATAGAACTTGTAAAGAACAAGTTGCAAATGAATACAGGTTCCAAAGATCTTTCAGCTTATGCTGAAAATGGAGCTTCTTGTTGTTCGTCTACTCCTGAAATGCTGTGCCAAAAGTCTGTATTTGAGGGCTGGCGGGATACGTTGCCTCCAATTGATGTTACCAGTTTATTCTGGGACATGGAGTTACTAAAGGAGCTCACATCTGTCCCTTTGGATGAACCTGAAGGATTATACCAAGTAATATTTATGTTTTCATTTGTAGATTGTCTTCTTAGCTGCATACTCAATTAAGTATGCATGTTTAATTACTAATTGTTATATATCTTAATCAAGCTTCGCTCTCATGAATTGTTTCAGTTTTAATATTGTTTCCTTCTTTTCGGGTTGGTAGTTACTACATATGCTGAGAGAGAAACTACACTTTTACTTTATATGAAGAATTGATTTCTCAGAGCGCTTTCTTCCTGTTATAATACAAGTTGTTTGTATGCATAATGGATTGTTTCAAACATAATTTTCTCTACTTATCTGGTTATAGGTTGTGGGACGTCTTTCCTTTCTTTTGGACTCTGCTTTAAAATTTTCGTCGAGTTTCTCATCAAGACCCCCACAAATGTTTTCACCACATCAAAAGATCTTGTGGACCTTGAACGCGTGGACTTCGATTGATGCAGGTTGGTGCACAAGCTGAGATGTGTCATAAACGTTTGTGAATGAGTTCCCATAAGATTTTTTAATTTATTTGTTTTTGGGATTTTTGCCTTGTAGTGAATATGAAAATTGGAAGCTTTATTCAGGAGATGTGGTTTAACTGGCATGAATCTATGTGGGGGTGCTTCCCTGAATTTGTTACGGTATGTGTGCGCAATTTCTCATTTTCATAATTAGTTTTTTGTGTTAGTGTGATTGTTGACCCATTTATCATATTTGTTCTTGCACCAGAATTTCTCCAAGATTGAAGGTTTAGATAATCTCAGTTTTCTACAACCCCACATGCTCATTCAACCTGTCTGTGCTTCAACTGTGTTACATATCACGTGAGTTCATTTTATTTGTTATATACTACTTCTATTGTTTTATTGCACAACTGTAAGACATGCCATGTTGTATGGGACGAAACTGTTGGGCAGTAAAACCCAACACAATGATAAAATAAGTGTAGCAGCGATGAGAATGTTGCATTGGATATTTGGAAAGACTAGATGAGATAGCATTAGAAATGACAACATTAGAAAGAGAGTTAGGGTAACACCTATCTTAGAAAAGATGATAAATACTCGGCTAAGGTGGTTTGAGCATGTAGAGAGCTGACCTGTAAATTATGTAGTAAGGAGAGTAGATCAAATGGAGGGTATTCAAATTTCTAGAGGTAGAGGGAGACCTAGGTTAATGAGCTGGTTAAAGATATGCTATATGATATAACCTTATGACGTCATTTGATTCATGTAGCCAATTCGACTTAGTGGGATAAGGCTTGAGATAACGTTTCGTTGTTGTTGTTGTACTACTTCTATTTGTTTTAAAATATACCTAGGTTTTCCCTTTTAGCTATAATACCTCATAGTTCTCATTTTTATGAATCCTTTTCTTTTCTTTTCCTTGTGAGTTGTGAGTCCTGTCACTTTTCTTTTTCTTTTTTTCTTTTTTTTTTTTTTTTTTTTTTTTTTTT
>JBBPBT010000850.1:18179744-18203686 GCA_037974875.1 Cicer bijugum | reverse complement strand
ATACCACTAATTTGAAAATATCAAGTTTGTTTTGACATGGAAGATTGTATGTCTTCTAAAATTTGTGGAAAGTGAAGCAAGATGGTAAATTAATTTTTTAAGAAATGGTTTATTAATAATTTCTTGATACCGATGTTGAGTTATTGAATCTTCCTATAATTGGAGGTCACTGCTTAAAACTATTAAGAAAGGAAGGCAGAGAAAAGGGAGAAGTCTTTCTGATTCCTAATGAAGTATAACTGAATCTGAAAATTACAAAGGATTAACAGTACAGTACTTATGAACTAGATTATAGACCTAATTAACTAAGTAACTAACAGCTGTTTGAAACAGATGCTATACATGGCAAGAATGAAAACATTCATTCGGTACATATCATATATACACACACAAATACTCATTGTTAATTTCACTATTGTGCCTTCTTTGCCCATCCGTTGTTTGAGGCATATGTAGGTTATTAGGATACTTGAAGTGAGAGAAGAGATTTGAATTGTATTGGAATTCAGGGAGAGAAAGAAAAAGTGTTTTAGAATTTGAGATTGCTGTAAGTTGGTTACTGCTGCAGAGGTCTCCAGAACAGCTAGTAAATCACAGTTGCAGTATTAATACATTTACAATATATTGAGTCTAGGTAGTTAATCCCTGTGTTGTCCGGTGAGATTCCGTTATCCCTGTGCAGTGCAGCGCCTGACCACGACAGCATGAAGCAAGATTCCGACAAGATCTTGGCTAGACCCCCTATCCCGTTGTAGTTAATCCCGACGTTTCTCAGCGAGATTCCGCTATTATTTCTCCCTTCTCTGTTTTGTTGTTTTTACTTTCACCCAGGAAGAAGAGGAAGAATAATATGCTAATAAAGATGATGTTTATCTTTGATTCCTATGCTAGAACATGCATTTGAATTTTAATATCTAGTTATTTTATTACTCTGTGTTAAAGACATCAATATGAATCTTTATTTCCTTGACTTTTGTTGGTATTTCAACTTATGTTTTGGCTAAGAGTAAGACTTGTGGATTATTATTGCTATTTATGAATGTTTTAGAGTTTACGTCATTTGTTAGTTTTGCAATAAATATAGGTTTGTATAGGATTATTCATGTAATTTATCCAAAAAATAGTAGTTATCCCACCTCTCCAGGAATGTGCTATCCCACTATTGCACTTTTGGAATTGGCCGTGACGCACCGCTATCTAGGATTAACTATTGAGTAACATATGCTGCAATAAGATGGTTGGGGAAATCCTCGGCAATGATTTTATATGACATAGTTTTCTAATATTGGGAAACAATTTAAATTGGGAAATTAATCAGAAATATACAGTTCAAATCCTAATTATCAACAACAATTAAACGGCTCCTAAATAGGATATATTTACCAATACTTTTTCTTCCTTTAATCTGAAGGCAGTTATTTTTCTTCCTTTACATTTGGCTAAATGCTAGTCAATGTGCATCTTACCAGTATCCTATCATTTTGTTGTATATGATTTTTTGTATGTGGATATTGAGAGTCATGAGATTGGCACATACATCACTCCTTGTGCAATCAAATTTCTCATTACTGTTGTCATATATTCAGGGAAAGCACCCATGCTATCAAGGAATTTTGGGTGCAATGTCTCAAGCGTAGAGTTTCTTTGTCCAATTTGTGGAATTGCTCTCACCATGGGGCATATCTGCCTGAATTTCTCTTGTCCTCTGCTCGTGCCCTTTTCCAACAGGTAATATTATTGGGTTTTATTTATTTATATAATTTTCTCTATTATTCATAATTCATTGCACATAATTTATCTCAAATTGTTAATTAATTCATGTTTATGTCACTGTGTAAATGCAGATAGTTTATGCACACAGAAAATCCTTTGATGCAGATCAATATGCTGCAATTAAATACAACTTTTCTTCCTTTGAGAGAAACATAGCTACGGTATTTTTTTTATCATATTTAAATTCTTGATGTGGTTTTTGACTTTGTTCTGTGTTTTGAAAAGGCAGAGAGTTATGGTCATTCGGAGGAATTCTTATATTGATTTAGTACTTCAAGCGTTATGCTTTTGCCTACCTTGTTTTTTATTGCTTAAAAAAATTATCTTCCTTTATGATTAACAACCTACACAGAACTTCTTTATCAAATTTAGTGAAGTTACATAGATGCTTATGATGCTGTTCTCTGATAAAGCCACACACATGTGTCTATTTAAGCAAAAAGTTAATTCACATTTTGATCTTGAGGAACACCACAAGCACCCAAGGACCTATATCCAAGTTTTGACCCAAAACTATTGGTTCTTTAACTGTAGTGTTAGCCTCTAATGTTTTGTGATAAATTTTAGTCCTAATCTCATTCACCTTCATATGTTTAGAAAATGAGAAAAACATGTTTTGATGTCTTTGAATTGGTTGTGTTTTTCTCGTATTCTGAACATGTTATATTAAACAACTATACAGTTATTCATGAACTAATTCCTTAGTTAACAAATATATTAGGGTTTTTGAAAATTTATACTCCAATTTATATTATACTATTGATGAACACAATTACATTTGAAAATTTATGTGTGTGTACAAATAAATGAGACACAGGAATTTCATTACATGTTTCTGTCCTTCAACCCTGTTGATTCATATTCTATTTTATTGAATACTGTGTTTTTAGTTCTGTATTATTTTTAAATAGTTGTGATAAATGATATACTTCGGTGGCCTTATTCTCATTCCCTTGTTAATTGAATCTAGGAAGAAAGCATCCATTTGGTGAGCACCCTTGTTGCTTCATCACAACACCAAAGGTTAAAAGGTTCAGTGTATAAGTTCATTGTTCCACTTCTTAGGGAGCTGTATCTTCAGTCCACTACTGCTGGTAATTGTTTTCCTTGTCTTCTCCTCAATTCACCAAAAAATATAATTACTGATTATTCGTGCCCTGTATCTATGGCCAAGATTTTGAGAGTAAAGTATATAAAACTCTTCAGTAAATGTTGCAAGTATAATCTTGTTCCATAAAATAGTAATTTTAAATTCATTCCTCTTAGCTTGGATTTTGATCTGGAAGCATCCAATATTGATTTATGTATAGGTTAAGTAGCAGTTCTGTCTTTGGTTTTTGATTTTCAATCTTTGTCTCTAACAAATTCTCTCTCTGTGTGTGTTTATATATATATATATCAGATTTCAGTTTCAATTATACTATTGGTTGTGCATGGGTGCACATTGGAGCATTACGCATTCATCTCTTGCTTAGCTATAATGAAGTTGATCCTGCCATGAAGTACTATTGCAAGTACTCTCAGCTTGAAGAAACAATATCATCACTTGAACTTGAAATTCAGGTATTCAGAAAAGTGCTTTGATTTAACTGATACCGTCTCTTCTATTTTCTATTATATTAGCTCTTGTTTAGTATTTACTGCTTTAACCATCATTTTCATCATCTATCACAGTTCCATAGTGAATTAATTTTAATTTATTAAACTATTTCTAGGTGCGAAAAGAGTGTGGGTATTTAGCAGGACAGCTTTCTACAAGAGAAGCAGATAAAAGAAAGGCCGATAGGCTAGAAAAGCTTCAAGCAGAGCGTGGAAAGTTGCAAAGAAAGGTTTTTATTTCTATCTCTTGATCCTCCATCTAGTTATTCATAGTATTTTCCTTATGCATATATAAATATAAATTTGATGATGGACTTTATAAACCTGTGTTGTCAGTCTCAAATAGCGGTGCATAGTGCCGAAACCCAAAAATGAGATAGCAGGATGACCGCTATTGCGAAGGCCAAAAAATAGTATATAAAGTAAACATAAAATACAAACAATATACAAAAATACTAAAAATTTCAAGTCTTGTATCACTTGGCAGAGTATGATATGGCTTATTTTTTATTTTATTTTTTAATCCAATTCTCAGTATTATTTTTTTATGCTTGCAGAGAATGCTGGTAATATTAACGTTTATGTTTTATTATTGTCTTCAAGCATATTTTTCAAATTGTTTTTTCCAATTTCTTTCTGTAATTTGACAAGGATGTGTGTCTTGCTTTATGTTTGTCAGTGTGCTTCATTGTTGTGTTAATCTTGTACTTAGGTTGTGTTCCGCTCTGAATCCGGGAAATACAAGAAGTTAATGAACGAATGTAATGAGTTTCTCAAACACGTCGCTGCTTTGGAAGTTTTGGTGGGTAATGTTGAAGCAGAGGATCTACAACAGGTTATTGACCGCGCTCACAGCTGGCAGGTACAACTATCTAGGAATGATATTAATGTTGAACTGATTTGGATTGCTATGTAAAATTATTTCTAGTTTTCTCATTTAAATGTTAGTATTATAGTTTATAGGCATATGAATATGATCCATACAGATTTTGTTTATAATTTGTGAATACAATTTAATTTTTATTAAAATCATCTTGCGGCCAATAGATTTAAAAATATACTATCTCCGTCTAACATAGAATGTGTCCCTTTAAATAAGAACCTCTTCAAATTACAAGAAACATTAGTTAGTTTTCACAAAAGTACCCCTAAATACATGCAAAGAATCGAAAGACCAAGTACTTCTCTCTCTTATTAATTGAAGGATAATTTTGGAAAGAGAATGTACTTTATTTACAAATTTAATGTGAAAATTACTTTTCTTAATTCATGTGTTTTGATCAAAGGGATCTTAATTTAGGGATATAGATAAAACTTATAATAAAAATATGTTAATGAGGGGAATAAAGACATAAGAGAAGTTGTTAGGAATATAAGGGAATCAACTACTTGAACCAGGGATCATCATTTTCATCATTTATTATATAGAAGACTTAAACCAAACAGGCTAGACCAGCTAATTAACTATACAATGCGCACTACTCTCTCTTTTTGAAGAAACCATTATCTGGAAAACTGTAAGGAGGTTCTGAACACTTGATCTATATACTTAAATTATCCTTGATGATTGTGATATTCCTTGCAATGAGTTTTTGACAAGTGAAAGAATGCTCCCTGCTTTTTAATAATTTAATGTCCACTCAATATGCCCTCGAGTCATTAGAGTTAATATGATAAATTGAACTCAACAGAAAAGGGATGATTTTGTAAAAATAGCTGCTAATCAAGTATTCTTGTAACTAAGAAAGTGTAATCTGCAACCTGAAAATCCTACCGAAGTCTCTGATATGTGAGCCATCCGTGAATTTAGAAGAAACCAAATGAATGATAAAGTCATACTGGTGTGAGATAAGTTTTCTAGGGCTAGAGTAAGTGTATCAGTTATCTAGTATCCCGGTGATCTTCCCAAGCCCTATATTTGCACTGGATTGCCTGGCGTCATAGCAAAACTGATTGAATAGGAATACGTCTACAACCATCTATTATTCGAGCTAAAAATCTCAGATGCAAACCCACCCTTAGTAATTGGTTTGAAACTAACTTTCCACCTAAGTAATTAGATGATCCCTTTTACTACGTCCTGCTTGAATCTAAATAAAGTCTATCATGGTGGTAGAAAAAAGGACAAGAACTACAATTTTAAATATGATATATTCTTCCGTTTAGAGTTTAGACAAAAACATGATTAAGAAGTTTTTTAGTTGGCAAATTTGAAAATTATGAATAATTGTTATTTTTCTGATTTTGAATTCCAGGAAACAGCAATGTGTTTCATTAATCGTTTGATGGATGAGTACATGGCGTATAATGACATTATTCAACCAATTCAAGTTGCTGTGTATGAGATGAAATTTGGATTATCACTGGTTATGTCAAGCACCTTGGAAAAAGAATATTTGAGAAAAGTTGGGCATGAAAACATCAACCTGGTTATGGTAACTTTGTAATTTTGAATGTTTGCATCTTTAAATTCATTTATTTTCCATATGGAAGCTGACATTATGAGCTTTTCAGGAAATGATATATGTACTCATGCGCTTCCCCCGGGCTGCTTCAGAGAAGTTCATTTCCGTTGAGTATGTTGGGTCAGAATTGCATCCGTCATACAGGGTAGATTTTGGAACAGACTTTTATTTGAATATGGATTTGATGGAAAGACTTTTATCTGATAAGAAGGTAAAAGATTTATTGGATTAAATTCTAATTCTGATCTAATAATATGGATTGTGCATGTTTTCTTTTGTTAATTAGTTTGTATCTGAATTTTGAAAATAGGTATCTGGAATGCAATATAGTTCTGCCATTTATTGGAACGTTCTTGTTCAAATTGCATATTCTATAGCAAATGCAAAAATAATCGACTGTGAATCTTATATGGTCAGTTTCCATGCTCTGGTTGTATGCTAACTGATTCAATTGTATTTGCATATGTATTAAAATAATTATTTGCTTATAACACCCTATATCTTCGGTACCAGCTTTTGCACAAGATATTTGACGAGTTTGCCAGCCTTTGGATGAGGATGAAAGGTTATGCAAAGTCAAAGAGCGATTATGATGCTCAACAGTTCAAGTTTAAACCTCGCGCATTCCAAATTGAGAGTGTTATTCAGGTTGAAATGCCAGCTCTTGCAAATCCAAGTGAAGCATTTTCCGAATGGAAAGAATTTTATGATGAAGAAAAATCCGATGAGAAAGTAAGATTGGTTTTTAATGCTAAATGTCTGTTTATAATTGATACCATTTTGTGTATAAGTCATCTGAAATGAAATCTGTTCAATTAATCAGATGGAATCCTCAGAGGAATATGAGATATTGGATGAAGAATGGAAGCATATGGAAGAGTCTATGCTCGGCAATGTGGTTCTCATTCACAATCAGATATTTGGATCTGGTGATCTAGTCCAAGCAGTGAGTTTGTGTAGCCTTGACTTCTTTATAAGTTAGAATATGATTTGCAGTTTGGCGTTGAAAGATTTTTGTGCCTTGTTGTTTAACTGTACCCCTATTGGCGTTGAAAGATTTTTGTGTAGCCTTGACTTCTTTATAAATAATGATCTCTATTGCTGTATATTAGTTAATATGTTTATGACAATACATTACCCATATTTAGAGCTTCATTGGGTACTGCTTCAAAGTAATGATTTTCATGGGTTGGCCCTGGTCTTAGCACTGATTTGTATTAATAAAATTGTCAAGATTAGAGTGATTTGTTGTCTTGTATTTTTCAATATAACTTTTGATTTGATTGTCCAATTTAATTAGATTTTTTCATGATCACCGTATTCAACCAGTCTTCAAGTCTTTTGAATCTTATAAAACCTGTGTGTTGATAATTTGTTTTTTAGTGGTAGATCTTTACTAGTGCTCATTTTTTTAATTTATATTTTTGCAGTTTTTTGTATCTCATAATTATGTCGACTTATTTTTTTTCAGCCCGGAATCTTTAAAATTTCTGATGAAGATCGGTTGCATTCCTTCAGCGAATCATATAAATTGGGTATCAATTTGATCAAAGGTAATAACAAGTTCTGGTTATGATTTCAACTTTTGAGTCTGGACACTGCTTATGATTTTATATTATATTGTATTTATTTTTTCTAATCTAAATTTTTCCCTCCACTCAGGTGTCCACTCTTCAAGTTTGGTCAATTTAGATGCTAAATTGATTCCAGAGCACTTATTTTATCTATGCATTGACTATAGTAGGAAGTTTGCTTCGTCTTACAAATCCGCTAATAGCTACAATTTTTACAAGGTATTTGAAATTTTGGAGCCTTCGATTTTTTTCCTTTCCTGTTTTTGTGGTTGCATCATGACTTGTGCTTCTTTTTTGTTCTTTATGGATCAAGGATTCAAATGCTCTTGAGATTGAGCAAATGCTGAAAGTACTTGCACCACTAAGACAGCAGATTCTTTCCCTTCTAAATGAGTGGGAAGAACAGAATGATCTTCAGAAACTGTTGGATGTCATTGACATGCTCCTGAGTCTTCCATCTGATATCCCGTTAGCGAAGGTAAGTGATCCATGGCTCACTAGATTCCCATCTTTTGCAAAAGTTGATTTCCTCTGTAGAGATTAAAAGAATTGGAAAAGTGTTTGAACCCCTAGTGCTAATGAAATTGTCATATAATACTCATACGCCCTAGCACACTTTTCAATATACAATATATGCTTACGAAAAATTGAACGAAAGATGATTTCATCCATGACTTAACTGTCTTCTTCATCTATGCTTTTCTCTGTAGGCTTTTTCAGGGTTGCAGTTTTTACTGCACAAGGCTCAAGTTATGCAAGAAAACCATTCAAAGTTCTCCTTCTCAAGTATGATTCTTCTTTCAAGTATTGTACCCACAATTGTGTATGTTGCGTTTTACCAATTTTTATGGTTTAAATGACCTGTAGGTCAGTTGAAGTCTATTTTTGATCTGATGTCATTATGGCAAAAGATGGAATTGGGTTCTTGGCCTGCGTTACTTGATGAGGTGACGGATCAGTATGAGAACAATGCTAAAAAAGTAAGTGGCATGTCACTTTATTATTATAATTTTTTTATATTTGTATTGTCGGACCCGGCACTTGTTTGTAGCCTGAAAGCTTAATAGTACTAGGCCGCTTTTTCATATTTGTATTTTGAAATGGTAAGTGCATGAAAAGTACCAAAGACACGGTAGTGGTCGTGCTAGGAGTTGCACTTACAACAATTAAAGGCTTTCCCACTAGGTGGGTTCACTATATATGTCAATCGGCGCAATAATACCTTGTCATTGTCATGTGTAATGTAATGGTAGACTATTCAACTCCACTACTCTGCAATGATCGCACCTATAGCTGTTAGCCTATCATTCTTTGATTTTATCCAGAAATGAAAAATACAGTGAAAATAAAAATAATTGCAAATAAGGGAAACTAATGAAAACAGGATTGTGGGCTATATGCTGAATAATAAATTGATAATCAAGAATCAAACACCTAGGGTTCTATTTTAATATTTGACTTGCTATTCTAGGGCAGTAAGTTATTCTTGGCTTCTTTTGCGGGTCATATAAACATCTTCCCTTACCTAATCCAGTGTCTGTTAGAAATAAAGTTTCACTCTGGAAGCCTACATTAATCTCGATTTGTATGGCCTATAGATATACTTCTATGCTACAAGCCAATCAGTTTATTTTATGAGTGAATAAACTTGATAATATTCCAATCAATTCAAGGTCTCACTTTCAGATTTCTGTCAGGTTAATAAGGTTTCCAATCAATTAGAAGCAGAGTATTCTTAGGATTAAATACCCAGACTTTAACAATTCTGACAGACATCTCAAGGGCATTGCAAATTTGAATGCCTTAATACTAGAGGACATGCCTCTCTATGAACAACGACCTCGTAGTGTTAACCTCAAGTTACTGGGAAGTTACTACTTGTGCTTCATTTTCCCTTTCATTACCATATTGTTAGCCTTTTCTTTTAATCTCTCTCTCTCTCTTGTTCCACCCTCAAGGTGAACTTTGTTTTTTGTTTTTAATTTGTTTTCTTCTTTCAGTACTTACCCCTGAAGGTTTTTACCAAATAAAAAAAAACATGTCTGCTAGGTTCTTAGCATTTAGATATTGATGCCCATTATAGTTGGTGATATACTGATTTATCAATTTTGTGTACGGCTATTAAACAATTTTGTGTTTGATGTCTAGCGATGTTCATTTGAGTCTGCCTTTTGGGCTGTATTAAAATAATGATGCATTAAGTTCTATATGTATTTCATAACTAGGGAAATTTCTTGATCTAAATGTAAATTCATTCTTTTTGATGATATTCTGATTTATTTTATGCCCCAATAGCTAATTTCTTTTTATCTCGCTGTTGTTGCAGTTTTGGTTTCCTCTGTACAATCTTCTTCTATCCACTACTTCTGATCAATCTATTGTCCAGAGGTAAGTTATAATTAACATTCAGCCCACTGATTTGATGATTCATCTCTTAGACTTTGTGGCTTGTTTTCTGGAGTTACTTTTATTTTTCTTATGGGTATTGTAGCCTGGAGGACTTTATTCTGACGTCTAGCATTGGGGAGTTCAAGAAACGTCTTCAACTTCTTTATGCTTTCCTTGGTCAAAACCATATTAGTGCATGCCTGAAAATTAATTTCAGGTATATTTATAATTCTATATATTATGTTATCCACAATATTTAATAACAATGCTTATCGAGGCCAATAGATAATTTTAGTCTATTATCTGCACCCTTCGCCTCCTCCAAAAATGTATCTTTTTTATTCTATTGCCTCATTATATTTTGATGCAAAGGTTTAGTATTTTGTTAAATTACTTATATTTGCAAATATAATATAGTTTTTTTTTCATTGCTGAACACTACAGTCCTTGCTGGATGGAACAGTCTACATTCTTGTACAATATGTTTGGATATTACGTGCAGTTCTTACCAACGTGAGTACCTTTCGGTAGTTGTTTATCCGATTTCTTGTCTTTTATTTATAGTTTTCATTGGCCTTGTTACGCGTCTGAATGCACATTTATGTGACTGAACAGTGTATCGAAGTTAATTGACGCCAGTAGGAAAGAAATTTTGATTGAACTGAAAGAATTGGTGAAACTATGTCGGTGGCAGCATGATAAGAGTTATTCATCAATTGAAAACTTGAAAAAGAGTCGACAGAAGCTGAAAAAGCTTATACAGAAGTATACCGTAAGTATCAAGCTGTCTATTCACTGTGCCTGCCCATGATTTAGTTTTATATGTGAACTATTGTCCACGAATCAAATAACTGATTGAACTTGGCCTCTTTTCTAATTTCAATATGTATCAAGAATCTTGAATAGACTTTCATTTCAATACCGTAAGTATGCAGTATGAATTTTTCATGTTTGACACCTTTGTGCATATTTTTTTTGTTTAGCTGTATTGGATCCATGTAGGGTTTTGGTTTCCTCCTAATTTTATATTTTATTAGATATTCAATTATTTTTTATAAGAGTAAATGCGAAAAGTAATACCGTATCCTATCCTATTGATTCTAACACAACAATGAACATGATAAAATAAGAACATGATTGAGTAAAACTAAATTTAGCTTATTGTTTTTTACTCTCTTATCCTAACCGTCAAATGGGTCCAATCTCTAAGTATTTGATCCCTTTTATATTTTGTTATGCTATCAAATGTATTTATTTTCTTGCAATCTCGTTAAACATTATCATTTAATATTTAATTTCTTATTATCTATGTGTGCGATTGTATATATACATCTTTGGTGGACTGGATATATTAAAATTTCCGTCTTTTGGTGGACTGTGGATACCTAACAGTTTATCTTGAAGCATCTAGGTTCTATAAGCCCATTATCGATTATGAAATTGTAGAGCATTTTTGTAGTGGGAGCAGTTTTTATAATACCGTCTCTTCACAATTTGTTTTTGCATTGATTGTATAAATATTTGTTGGATTATGATTTTTATTTGTTGCTGTCTTCTTGTTGGTGAAGGACGTTCTCCAACAACCTATATCGATTTTCCTAAAGCAAGAAGCCCCCCAAAGAGGAGAACAAGCTCAATCTTTTCATAGTCATAAGCTCATTCATGATGTTCTTCAGAAGGGTTCAATCAGTATAGCTTCTGATTTGCCATTTTTCAGTGATGAAAATAGGTTACTTATCTGACAGCTTATGGACTTTGTGTAATTTAATATTACTATTTAGTTTTTTATTTTTAAGTTGTTGGCACTCTCTGGTGTAGGTCTATGTCGTTTGAAAACTGCAGCATGGCATTGGACAATGCTTTTCAAAATTTGCAGCTTAAGAAAGCATCAGCATTTGATGTTTTACTTTTACAACAGAAAAAAGCTGAAGGTTTTTTCCTCTTGGTTTCTAGTCAATTTTTTTTTTGGTGTTCCTAGTTTTTGTGTGTCTCTTCGTCTTGTGTTGGGAAATACTGAGAAATTGGTAATTTATGCAGAAGTTGGAAGCATATTACAACCTTGTTGTGATTCCCAGCGTACTCTTAACCTGAAAGGATGGAAAGATGCATGGTGTATGATTGAAAATATTTATGTTCAAGCTGTTGACTCTGGTAATGTTTGGAAGGAATATAAAAATAGTCAAAGGAAGAGAACAGCTTTGTCCATGCTTCTTAACCTTTTAGAAAGGAGTGGGTTAATTCGACACATGTCTACGAATAAGGTGGTGTGAAGCTAAGCTATTTATTTTCATGAATGTTTAGATTACTAATTTATTAAGAATTGGTAAAAATATTTCCTTTTTTCTGATTTTTTCCTATGTTTTAATTACACAAAAATGCAGGATAAGCATAAACCTTGGTGGTTCCTGCAGCTTTCTGGGAACATAGAGTGTTTACTTCTAGAAAATAGTAGATTTTCTTTTCCATCCTTGGAAATTGCTGCTAAAGGAAAAGATAATGATGTCCCCGAGGAAAGCTTGCTTACGGAGTGGAAAACAGCTATTGAACATTACTTCAAGAGTGTTATGCCTGTGCTTCTTCTACAGAAGATATGCCTGGATCCTCATAAAGACATAACTCTTGAACAGGTAAACATATTTTTTTTTTTAAATATTGGTAGACGTGTTTCATTTTAAAATTTTAATATAATTAAATAGTTTACTATTTCCCCTTTGTAATTTTATTTTGGTTTTCTTGCACATTGTTTTGCATTATCTTATTTTTCCTCGCCCCGCTTTTTCAATGTATCTCGTCACCTTGCTACTCTTCTTTGCATTGTAATAGATTGGTTGGTTATTTAATAAGTGAGTTTTACATGTCTCTTTAATTGCTTTAGGCATTATGTCAATGGTAGGACTGAATATCAGAATCCACCTTTTTCTGTGTTCCTTTTAAGTGTATTTCTTGTTGTGCATTTGGTTTATTGAATGTGGACATGGTTCTCTTTAGGTTGAGAAGTCCAACTCTTTCCTCAGTCAGCTTGTCCAGATACAACAGACGCAACTTGCTGCTGCCAGTGCATTTGGCGAGAAATTGAAATTCTTTAGAGATTGTGTATCTACTATGGGAAAGTTGTCTTCCTTTTCCTCTCCTACTGATAATGGTACTGGTTATCTGTGCTCTATTGTTCCGAATCAACTTGCTACTTATAAATGCATGTGGCAACAGAAGGTAAATTTATGATTACAATTGTATCTAGGTGTTTGTCTTTTCTACAGTATTTTAAGCATCAGATATAATTATTTATATATTTTATTGTGCAGCAATTATTTGATAGTCTGTGTGGTATGTCAAATGGAGAGCTGCTTTTACTAAGGACATTAGAAAATAGCCATTTAAACACTTGTCAAAGAACACGATCGTCTGTGAGTCAGATGACTGCTTCCATTGAAGAGTTCTTACCAGTGTTCTGTAAATCAAAGGTGCATATATAATGGTTCTTGGTAGTGCATTTTTGCTTTAAATTTTCCATACTTAAATATGACCTTTATGTTTATGAAAATCATGATCACAGGAATCATTGGATTGTTATCTAATTGGGGGGTCGAAAGCTGTCACTGCAGCAGCTTCTTCACGTCCTTATGTTGTTACTCAAGAAATGGAGCAGCTGGTATCTGAAAATTTCAAGGCCATAAAGGATTTTAAGGATCATTTTCTTGTACTACAAGAGCAGGATATAGATAGAAGCTCAGTTAAAAATGTTTTGATTCATCATTTTCAAGAAATAATTGACAAGGTATTTAACCTTTTGACTTGATCTTCTGATATCAGGTAATTTATATGAGAAACCTGGAATTTTAAATAATCTCTTTTTCAGGCTAAATCAATTGAGGACGAATTTACCACTGCAATAAAGGCAAATTCTAATCCTGTAGTTTCATCTGCGAAGGACCGTTTACAGTGTTCAGAGCCTAATGCTAGGTTTGATGAAGCCCTCAAGTCTACATATCAACACATTGCATCTGTGTTGCAGAATTTATGTTTGCAAAGCAGTGTCGATATGGATGAAGAAAAGCCCTTGATGAACCTTAATTTATGGTTTGACAATTATTTTGAAAAACTCAGCTTGGATGTGCTATGTGATAATCTTTTCAAAACAATAACTTTTGGGGTAAGTTTGTTTCATTGCAGTTTATTTTAATTCTTCCTTGCTAGGTGACTAAAATGTTGATGTGGTTGCTTGTAGGAGAAACTGGTGAATTGTTGCGACAAAAAAATTAGCAATTATTCTTGCAAAGTAGGAGCCTGTTTCAGAAATCTACACATGCTTGTGGATCTGTTACTGAAATTCAGTGATGAGCTCTTGAAAAGTTTTTTTGCTATGCACAGATCTGTAAGCTTAATATTCACTTACCTCTTTTTGTGGATAATCAAAAATTTGTCTCTGATAGTATGTTATGTGATTGGCATATTCTATCACATTTTGTGTAAATTGTTAATAACTCATCGTTGTGGATAATCTAATTCTGTATATCGATTTGCAGGTATCAGTAACAACACATGTGATTGCAAATATTTTAGTTTCTTTATTTTCAAAAGGTTTTGGACCATCTACAGAAAACAAGGAGGAGGATGGAACCCTCGATACATCTAAAGATGCAAGAGGGACTGGCATGGGTGAAGGTGATGGATTAAATGATGTCAGTGATCAAATTACTGATGAAGATCAGCTGCTGGGAACACGCGAGCAGGTTAGTTTTGGGCCTTATTTTTTTTGCATTATTTGGCATGTTTTGTCTCTCAAATTTGGTTTCTCAAGCTATGTACAATGTTCTTTTGTCAATGCTGCAGCAAAAAGAAAAACAAGAGGACTCCAAGGAAGTGCCAAGCGGCAATAATACAGGCATTGAGATGGAGCAGGATTTTCAGGCTGATGCAGTGAGCCTTAGTGGGGAATCTAGAGAAAATGAAGATTCTGATGGTGAGAATGAGGAGCTTGATTCTGAAATGGGTCCCACAGGACCAGATAGTGAAGCAGTTGAAGAGAAAGTTTGGGATCAGAATGAAGACGAGGCTCCCAATGATACGAGAGAGAAGTATGAATCTGGACCTTCTGTTAAGGATAGAGACGGAAACAACAAAGAGTTAAGAGCCAAGGATGACTCTACCGTCAATGAGCTTGGGGATGATAGTTGTGATGAAGGTAATGCTCAGAATGATGAAGCTGCAACCCAGGATGAGTGTGATGAAGAAGAAAACACAGATGAGCTAAATATGGACAAAGAAGCAGCATATTCTGATGCTACGGGGTTGAAGCCGGATGAACCAGATCACTCTTCTGACATGGATATAGATTTGGATGTAAAGGAAGATGTGGATCCTATTGAAGAGGGAGATCCAGAAGGGCAAGATGATTCAGCTGAGAATGGGAATCAGGGGAACCAGGATGATGAGACATGCCCACCTGATGAAATTATGGAAGAAGCACATACTGAAGTTGATGTATCCTCTGAGCAAGATGATCTTGGTCAGGAACATCAAGAGAATGGTGACATGAATTCCATGGAACCAAAGAAAGATACGTCTGAATCTTCTGATGTGGTTAGTCAACAAGTTTCCACTGTTGATTTAGCATCACAGTCCAAAAGTGATTTGCAGACATCCGGTTCTGAATATATAGCAGCAGACTCAAATATGTCGAGTAGCCATCATGACCTCGACAACCCTGCTCTTTCGGGAGGCTTTCCTTCTAGTGATATGTCTGATATGGATCTTAAGATGTCAGACTCATCAAATACTGGCGGATTTAGTAAAACTCAACCCAAAACACACTATCCACAACACGAGCATTCATTTTCTCAAGAAAAACAAACTAACCCTTCCAGAAGTACAGGTAATGCGCTTGATTTTCGGAAAGAAAGAATAAATGTAACTGGTGATCTCCCTGAGGATAACATGGAGAACCAGGGTGAAATGGATGATGATAATGCAGATGAGTATGGATTTGTTTCTGAATTTGAAAAGGGGACAACTCAGGCTTTGGGACCTGCAACATTGGAACAGATTGATAGAAACATTGATGGTGATAAGCTTGATACAGAATGTCGTGCTGGAGAAGATGCAAATTTGCAGTTTGAGAAGGAAAAATCAGAAATAGATTCTGTAAGTAATTCGTCCTTACTTCCCAAAAATGAAAAAAGGAATCAAGTTAATATGCCAGCAGTAGAAAATTCCCAAGATGATGGATCATTGAAGCCTATGGTTAATGAGGATATTGTTCCTGAAAGTCGTTTGGAAGATGCAGTTTCTTTGAGGAGATCATATTTGAGTGAGAACACGAATAAATTAAGTCAACTCTCAGTGCATGACGAGGAATTAGGAAAATGCCGTGAACCTTGTGATGTTCCTGATCATGTGAAAAATAATGCTACTGCTCTCTGGAGAAGATATGAACTTAGCACTACAAAATTGTCACAGGAATTGGCGGAGCAATTGCGTCTTGTATTGGAGCCCACGGTGGCCAGCAAGCTCCAAGGGAATTATAGAACTGGCAAACGGATAAATATGAAAATGGTAGACGTTATTAATATGTATCCTTGTAATAGTTTGCAGTTTTTGATGAAATGTTAGTGCTTACCCTCTTTCTTTATCTTTTTAAAAATCCCAGGTAATACAATACATAGCAAGTTTTTATCGTAAGGATAAGATATGGCTTAGGCGGACCAGACCCAACAAACGTGATTACCAAATTGTGATTGCTATTGATGATTCCCATAGCATGTCGGAGAGTTGTTGTGGTGATGTTGCAGTTGAAGCTTTGGTTACAGTATGTCGTGCTGTTTCTCAACTTGAAATGGGAAGCTTGGCAGTTGCAAGCTTCGGAACAAAAGGAAACATAAATTTGTTGCATGATTTTGACAGGCCATTCACTGGAGAGGCAGGGGTGAAGGTTAGCAATATTAACACAAATCTGGTTCTTTTTTTTTTTTTTTTACATGTAATTCGTGCATTTGTTAGAGATGTCGAAAAGCTGATTGATTGTTTTTTATTGTGGAGCAGATGATCTCCAATTTGACTTTCAAGCAAGAGAACACTATTGCTGATGAGCCAGTTGTTGATCTGTTGAAGTTTTTGACCAACAAGCTAGATACTGCAGTTGTAAGAGCACGACTTCCATCTGGACGTAATCCCCTACAACAGCTTGTTTTGATAATTGCAGATGGTCGTTTTCATGAAAAGGTACATGATTAACCATCTGATTGCCCTTTTTTATATTTATATTCATAACTTTGATCCCTTGATTCAATTTTATTTTTTGTCAGGATAACCTGAAGCGGTGTGTTAGAGATGCATTAGCTAGTAACCGGATGGTCGCTTTCTTGCTTCTTGATAATTCTCCCGAGTCAATAATGGATCTCATGGTATTTATTCACTGGCTCAAGATATTTTTATGATATTCAAGTTTTCTTTTCTCTAACCTTGACTTTCTGTACACCAGGAAGCATCCTTTGAGGGAGGAAAGATGAAATTTTCGAAGTACATGGATTCATTTCCCTTCCCCTATTATATTGTTCTGAGGAACATTGAAGCACTGCCTAGAACTCTTGCAAACCTACTGAGACAGGTAAGTTTGTGTCTCTTCCTTCTTTCTACGAGGCAGCAAAAGAAGTGAAAACGAAAATAGTATTACTAAAGTGATGTTGTGTTTATTTCAGTGGTTGGAGCTTATGCAGCATTCATCATACTGACTGGTTGAAGACACATTCAAGACATGAAAATTCCATTTTTTAGTTCAAGAATGCAGACACGACGTGCTTCATATTGAAGAAGGAATAGAAAAAGTCATTAGATTGCTTAGGTCTGAATTTTGTGTATAAAAAGTACATGAAATTGTATAGTAAGCAACTATACAGCTATGCAATCCAATGTACAAATTACACTTCATTGATGAATAATATCATGTTTGCTGCATTTGGTGAAATCATACTAGCAAGTGGTTATTAACAAATTTGGTACTAACGTGATAAATGAAAACAAAAAAAGTTTGGTGAAATCAAGGATATCTTTGCAATTATTAAGTATTTTAAACGTCATTTTTTTGGAAGAAAACAAAATGACACAATTAGTTTATGACATTGTTTTTTTTAAGAAATGATTGTGAGTTTTTATTTACTATTCTCAACGCTTTGCAAAGTATTAAAACGATTCAAGATAACTTTGACAATTGGTTCAGGTATTGGTACCTTATCTCTTGATCAAGCAACTAACTAAAAAATATTGAAACATTTTGTTTGATTTTTGGTTGATTTGAAAATGTTACAAGAGTTGAGAGATTGCACTATTGTTGAATGTGAAAGATATGTATTTTTTGTTTATATTGATTATAAAAAATTATTGGGCATTCATTAGACAATTGTCAGAAAATTTTTAATGGTCAAGAAATGGCTCAATCTATTAAAGATGTGACAAATGCATAAAAGTATGTTCCTATAAACGTTGTTGCTCTCAATAAGGTCGAAGTAAACGGATACAAAAAATATTCAGTGTAATACTATCCATGGTTTTATTAAGTCTCCTTTTATTGATTATATCTCAAACGTTGATCTTGGAGTGCACTATTTCTCAATAATTTTCTCCCTCTAAACAAGAAAAAATTGATAAAAATTATGAAAAAGCTTTTGACTCGACTCGATTTATTTTGAGGAATCATAAATTTCAGAGACACGAGTCTAAGGTTCAACCTACTATGAGGTCTTAAAAATGTAATTCATGAGAATGTAATTCATGAGATATTTGATTCCAATTTATCTTATTTTACTAGCACAACTCATCTACGTCGATATCTAGTTATGCATGTTGTTGGTTCTGGGAGTCATGTAGTGTTAAAGGAAAATAAAATTGAAAACCATTAAATATCTTCTAATTTGGGGGTCAAATTAAAGACTATAGTGTCAAATATGACATATCCAAATATTATAATTGATGATAATTTATATTTCATGATTGTTAACTTAGACATACAATCGAAACAAATCGTAAAGATAACGAGAAGACAACAAATGTTATAGTATATAATCTCCGTTGAATTAACATAAAAACGGCTTAATTTCAAGAAATTTTTTATTTTTTATTTATTTTTTATGTTTCCCAAGTTAGGTTTGTGTCTCTCAATTATTTTCTTTTACTGTTTAATAAATTTGTAGCTTAGAAAAATTAAATCAAATGTTTTTATTTATAAATTTTCAAAAACATATATATATTACTAATTCACGAGAATTGTAATTAATTGATAGTAGGAGTATCATAATATAAAACAAATAGAAATTGCAATATCAGTGTGAAAAGAAAATGAATTTTACACTAACATCTATTTAAAATTATTTCTTCCGTCAAATCACAGAAAGAGTACTTCAAAATTGATAGTGCGGTATGGAAAAATTGTAGAAGAGACTGTATATTTCCATTAAACTCTAATAATACTTCATAGGAATAACATTTCTAGATTTCAGTTTTTAATTCTTGAAAAAAATACACCTTCAGATTTAGACACAAATGTTACAAAATCCGTCAACAATGGCTGGCTACGGTTTGTTCCTAATGTGATTCAATAGATTGTTTCTTACACATTTGTGTTTTGCAGCATTTAGATTATTTATCTTGCTTTGTCTCGAACCCATGAGTTGTTTGAAAAATGACACCAATTCATCACATTTCAGAGTAGGTTTAGTTATACTATAGTGACATAGATTAATTTTGATAAAATAGTTATTTCAATATATTATCAAATATATTTACGTAAATGTTAATTAAACAATAAATAAAATGTGTTAGAGTTCGTTTATGTTATTCGCAAATCATAAGCTAGAATAGTTGCCACTATTCTATGTATAAATAGCATCTCACACTTATTGTAAATAATTTTTATTTTATTAATATAATTTTTTGTTTATACTTTTTTCAATATCATATTTAATATTAATATTTTGCATATTCTATTAAAATATTTTGTATTCGATATTAAACATATATCTGTGTATGACATGTATCAATAGATGACATTATACTATGAGACAACTTAAACAGGGGTCTTTGTTTACTTCAACACATCTTAAATATTCTTTGAAAATATTTCAAATACATCTATGAAGATTAAAGAGGCGTCAAAACAATGATGACTTAACCAGTGTGAGGTTAAAGATATCAAATGTGATCACATTATTTTATTTTAATTTTAGTGTAGCTTGATATATCTTACAATTAGTATTAGTTTTGTTATTGTCTATGCACCGCATGCCGTCAGTTTGTGTTTCCCCAACCGTAGTACATTGAGAAGTTGTTCTTCGTATTCTTGTGTATATTTGAGGTACTCAATTTCATAGTCTTCTTTTTCGTTCATCCTCTTCTTTGGAGTTATGTGTTTAGTTTAATGTTGATCTCAAAATATTTTTTTTAAAAATATTCTCTTTTATCTTGGAAGAGCAAAAAACCAGTTATTATTTTATGCTCTTCTAATAGCCTCCACTTATGATTAATTAAATTTATTAGAGAGTTTTATTATAATTTTATGGATTTTAATCATTCTAAGTTATCGTAGAACATAAAATGCCAATATCACATAAAGATGGATGGTTTCACGTACACATAAATACAATTTATAGACTTTTTTTTTTACGCAACAACTTGTTAACAATATTAATCTAACATAAACATAGAAAAGGAAGAAGATAATGGATAGTTTGCTAGGGCTTCATAAATAAAATGAAATAAATGTTATGTTTGTTAGTGTTACAATAGGTATCTATTCTAGAAAATTGAAAAAACTAAAGTACCCTTACTACTAACACATAATAATAATATTATCTAACATCTCCCTTCAAACTCCCGAAGCACTAACATGGAACATCGAGAGTTTGTCAACCAAACAATGAAAACGTCTAATGAAATACATCTTTGTGAACAAATCAACAATCTATAAAGAGGATAAGACAAATGGTAGAGTAAGAGTTATATGCTGAAGATGATAACGAGTGACACGATAATCAATCTCAATGTGTCACTCTTGTTATCGCAGTGCATCAGAGTTGACTAAGAAATAAAGATACCCATATCAAACAAAAACCAACACAACCAAATTATTTCAGAGTAGTGAATGTCATAACTCGACATTCAACTTATGTAGAAGAGTGAGAGACAATGTCTTGTTTCTTACTCTTCCAAGAAATAAAATAGTCTCAAAAAAAGATACAAAACCCCAGAGTGGACTTATGATCTATGGGGTCACCAACCCAATCATAATCAGAATAAGCATGTAACAGTAATAAGGACGAAGTGAGACAACTCTAAAATTTAGTTCCCCAAATATAATGAAGAATACAAAGCACAATTGCTCAATACACTGAAGTGGGAGAGACAAAAAATTGATTGACAATATGAACATCATAAGCAATATTAGGTCTGATTATTGTAAGATACACCAAATTGTCAACCAAAGTATGGTACAACGTTAGATCTAGTAAATAAAAACCATAAGAAGAAGCATTATTCTCATTCAACTCAAGAGGAGTATATATTGCTCTAATACCAGAAAGACGAGTATGTTCAAGAAAGTTGACAATGTACTTGAACAGAGAGAGAAGGTGGCCTCTAGGAGAGTAGACAACTTCAATCCCAAAAAAATAGCGAAGACAACCTAACTTTTTCATCTCAAAATTTTTGGTTAACTATAATTTCAACTTATTGATTCAACTAATACCGTCACATACAAAGAAAGTATAATACAATCATAATTGATGGATTTGATAAATAATGCATAATCATGTTCATAATAGAGAATTTCTCAAACCAAGTTTGAAGAGCCTGTTTAAGACCATATAGACTATTTTTTAACATACACATTTTCCTCTTATTATGAGAAACACATTTGGAGGGATCATATAGACTTCTTCATGAAGCTCACCATTTAGAAATGTATTTTTGACATTCATTTGAGAAATATGCCATTGACGAATAGATTCAACTACAATAAGAATACACGTAGTGGTCATCTTGGAGACATGATTATGTCATATTGTTGAGAAAAATCCTTTAACAACAAGACATCATTTTTAGCACTCAACCGACCGATCAAACTTAGTTTTGAACTTGTAACCTAATGGGACCCAATAACACACTTTATAGGAGGAAGAAGTACTAATTTCAAAGTATATGTTTTCTGAAATACAAAGAGTTATTCTACCATAGTCTACTGCCAAAAAGGATCAATAATAGCCTCTATATAGGAAAGTAGCTCCGAAAAATATGAATAGAGGTTAAGAAAGAATTAAACGAAGTTGTGGAATAGACAGAATCAGTAACTGAGTAGATTTATGGTGACGAGAGGAGTAACGAGGAGGCAAAAGATCAACAATCACAATAGGTAGTTATACAGTCAGAAGGACAAGAATGATGTCATCATGTGGAGTAGTAGGGTTTGTACTGAAATTTTCAACATTACAATCACTAAAATCATTATCATTAAGACCAAACAGAGCAATGTGAGATAGCTATGAACTATTAATAATATGAGGATTAGACGAAATGGAGTAAAATTGGATGTGCTCAAGAAATATAAGATGGCGAGAAACATAAAGTTTTCTTGCATGAGGATTGTAACACCCCGACCCTTACCGTTAGTGTTAGTCACATACTTTTCACCCAATTTCCTCTCCATAGGATATAGCGAGTTTTTTTGTCTTCCATGGGAGTCGAACTCGGTACTTGGGAGATAAGTAACGCCTCATCTCATTTCCATTATCAATGCAGCTTTTTTTTTTTTTGTAACACCTCAATCCTTACCATTACCAGCAGTAATTTAAAAAATGACGATAACATGTTTTTTAACTAAAAATGACGATAACATGTTTTAAATATCGTAACATGTGATACGATTGATGTAGAGTAATTAACACCTATGAAATAACAATAAAATTCTCTAAGAATTTAATTTTCAACTTCAATCTTTTTTTTTTATTTTTATAATTTAATAAATGATATATAAATAATCAATATCTAAATAGTTCTATATCATGAAATTGTATGATAAATTATTTAAGATATATTAAATCATTATTTTTTATTTCAAAATTTAAAAAAAAATGACAAAAATTATTGACTATTAAAATAAATAAATATATTTCATAAATTTATAAAAATAGATGGATGAAAACTCCTATTAAACTTTAAAAGTAGTAAGCCAAACTACCTTAAGTCCTATCGATTTGCACTTGAAAATGATACTTCAAAGCACACAGATTAGTTTGTTACAATAAAGTAGGCTAGAGGACAATTTAGATTATATACACTCCCACTTGTTTGCTAAAGGTTTCTTTTCATAATAATTGATGTTGATGTTTTCAAATTGGGCTGCTCTAAATAAAATACCTAAAAGAAGTTTATATTATTAAATTTTTATAATAACATGAAAATGGCAATATCACATTTAGAGATGGCTTCAATACTTAACCACAAGAATTGAAGCTTCGTCGAAACCATTTCCCATCAGTCCATCGCAAAAAACACAGTACCTCACTTCTTTTTCATCTATCCATAGGGTCAGTTACTTAGGACTTTTTTTTATTACAAATGATTTTTATAATACTATTTTTATCAATAATATTATTAGAATATAAAATTTAATATAAAATAAGATATAAATACGTAGATTGAAACACAAATACAAAACACGACTCTTCTGTATTTTATAAACGTGACATAAATATTAAGTTATTTTGAATAGCCTATTTTAAAAATTATTTTATATACTTTTCTTTTTCAAATCTCTAAAACTTAATTTCTAATTTTTTTTATAATACATAATAAATAGACCCTTAAAATATTTCAATGGAGTTAAAACAAAAAAACTACAAATAGTAATTGTCTTCATTTAATAAAATAAAACCAGGATAAGAATTATCGGATTAACTACCCAATTAGGATGTTTTTGGTTTTTTATATTTTATTTAATTAAAATGTGTTAATTATGCTTAAGAATAAAAAATGTCAATTCTTATTAAATGACAATATAAAATAATTTTATATTATCATAGCATATAAATTAAACTTTAAGAGAAATGAAAACAAATGTGAAAACTTATAAAATCAGATGCATAAATGTCTTTAAGCAAAA
>JBBPBT010000850.1:18160007-18179573 GCA_037974875.1 Cicer bijugum | reverse complement strand
CTTTTGTACTAAATTATTAAATAATCAGCTTATTCTTTATTATTATTATTATTATTATTATTATTCTCACTGTTTTCTCTTTCATCCATCTTTCCTTCATTAATGAATAAAATATAAAAAGGATAGAAACTAAATTGTCCTGATTTAATTTTCTTAAAAACTAAAAATTTTATTTAATTTTTACATGGCTAAAGTGAATCTCTATTTTTAACTAAATTGAATCTTTATTTATTTAGACAAAAATCTTCTCTATTAAGCAGAAGGTTCCCTGAAAATACTTGATATTTTTTATGATAAAAAGAAAAATGCCAATTCACGATGGCTTCACGACTTAAAAACAAAAACAAGTTGAAGACCACGAGCTTATATAGTAAAAACTACTTGACTAATATATCCAATTATTGATACATTTAATTTGGACCAAACTCTTATCTACAGACAAACAAAAATCCTATCTATATATATCCAATTATTGACATTGCAATACATCATAAAAAATCAATCAAAAAGAAAAAGAATAGTGATAAAGAGAAAGCTGAAAATGTCTAGTAACAAAACATTATTAGAGAGTGCAGCGGATTGGTTTGAATACAATGATAAAGTTAAATGGGTAAATGAAATGAAAGGTAGCATAAGTTTAATTGCTCAAATAATTGTTACTCTCACATTTTCACTCGCTACTAATCCGCCTGGGGGCGTCGTCCAAGTTGGTCTTAAAGACGACGCCTTTTGTTCGGGTTTAGTATGTGCCGGGGAAGCCGTGTTGGCTACATCGAGCCATGATAAATATTTAGGATTTATGGTATGCAACACAATTTGTTTCATTGCATCAATAAGTGTTTGTCTATTGCTTGTTAGTGGAATTCAAATCAACAATTCATTTTCAGTATGGCTCTTATTAACAGGAATGTTTATCTCACTCACAACTCTTGCTCTTTCTTACTTGTTTGCTGCTTCTATGGTCACACCAAACTCTATTTGGAAATCTATTGCTGAGAATGCGTTTGGTGTTGTTGTTATTGTTTGGGTTGCTATTGTTGTAATTCTTATTGCTATTTATCTCATTGTTAGGTTCTTTGTTAGGGGTCTCAATAAATGCGTCAAATGATGTGTTTTTTTATTTTATTTTATTTAAATTAGAGTCCTTGTTGTTTAAGTGTATGTCACACTAAATGTTTTTAAGAGTTTTAATTGTGTAGTTATATTATGGTTTTGTCAATGGTCTTTATGTAAAGGGGGTTTGGCTGCTTGTGGAATAAATGTAAGAAACTTCCTAGCTTTAATTTTCAAGATTGTGTTTGTTATTTGGTGAATTATTTATATACAAATTTTACACATGATCCCACATAAGGAAAAACAAAATAATATCTTATACTAGTATGTCAAACATCTTGAACAATCAATCAAAGTACTAGTATGTCATACCATCCACTCAAAATCAACACATACAATTTTTCTCTCCCACACTATTTATTTCTCAAAGTCGTAATTAACGCGGAGATTTTTGAACTAGCATAAGGTTGTTTCATAACTATAACACAATATTTTGTTTGATCGTAATCATCACTTTATGGAGATTTTCCAAAATGATTGTTTTTAGTGAACAAAGTACACTAAAACTTTAATTATTCTAGTCTGGTCGCACTACGTTATTCCCGACTAGATAGTTTGTTTTGTCAGAATATTGTGTCTAGGTATACGAGTGATATTAAAAGAGTACAATGGATAAATTTGATGCGGTTCCTAAGTAGTCATGATTTTTATGAGCAAATTAGCAACAGACTCGTATCGCACATATGATGAGTGGTTGTTATTCTATAAGTGTTTGGTTTAGATTTTAAATACACAATCTCATTTTATTTATTTATTAATGATAAATAAATAAATGTTTTATTTTTGCGTGTTAGTGAAAAATATTTATTTAGTTGTTTTTTAATATTTATTATGATCAAATATTTATTTTGTATTTTTTTATATATTAATATAAAATATATGTCCATTTACTTTTTATATTTGTCACTTTTAAATTTTTGTCTTATATTATTTTATATTTATAAATTAAAACAATTTGTGCAGTTTTTATTTATTTTTTTATAATATTTATTAATAACAAATATTTGTCCAGTATTGTGTTATGTATTACTATTAAAATGTGTCCCGTATTTTTATTATATATATTTCTCATAGACAAATATTTATTTTTTTATGCATAAATTATAAATATTTATTTAATATATTTTTAATATTTATTAATAATAAATATTTTTTTTTATATATTTTTTTTTGTTTTTGTTTTTCCTGTCAACTTAGTTGGGACACCATTTTTGCTATGTGAATGTCTTTGTACTCTAGCTTTTGTTTAAAAAAAATTGAAGAAGAAAGTTTCGATTTTTTGAATATTGATTCTTTATTAGTTTTCTCATTTCTAATATTGATAGTTAGAAGATCAAATAAAATATATAGTTGGAAAAAATTTGAAGAGGGTAGTTTTATATTGGTGTCGTTGTCTCGTAATCTGAATATGACATTCTTTCCGCTAAACAAAGCACCGTCGAAAGAATGTTTACTAGCAATTGGATTCGTCAATGAAAATCATTGGGTACATGTAAAATTTATTAGTGTTTATTAAATTAATTTTTTATGATATTAGCATTGTTTATTAAATTAATATTTAATATTTTATTGTTTAGATCAAATTGAAGTCTAATTGTCCTTTGTCACCTACCTCACAAAAATGGAAAAACTATTGTAGTGAATGTGCAAAGACACGGGAAATAACTTGTGGAGCACGTATGAAGCATTGGGAACACATTGATCCATCATTTAGCAAATCATCTTGTATTTCATTACGTTTTATCATTTACGTTTCATTATCGATTAAATATTCGTACATAACACAATATTCGGGCATATCGTTTAAGTCTCAAAATATTCGTATATAACACAAAATTTACCATGTGGTGAGATATGAAGGAGAGTCGCATCACATGCTTCCTCCCATGTTGCACCTAAGTACTCATGTGCAGCTCTTGCAGCATTATTAGTGTTCATACTCACATGTGTATCAAAAATTTTACCATGTGGTGCGATGTGAAGGAGAGTTGCGACGTTGTCTAAAGTGATAGTCATCTCTTCAAATGACAGATGAAATGAGCTGGTATCTCTGAGCCATCTTTCAACAAATGCGGATATCAGACCAACATCAACCATAGTGAGGTAGCCTGAAGATAGATACATCAGTCCAGATTCCTGAATCCAATCCTCTATAGGATCTGGCACAGGAACTTCGGCAAACTTCTTCAGCTTCAATATGTGAGTAATAACTTTTAATGATCCACGATCCTGCGAGTAATTACAGAATAATTAATTAATTAATTAAATAAACTTAAATAAGCAATTAATTAAATAAACACTTAATATAAGCACTTAATAAACATTTAATTTAAACTAAATAAACTTAAACATAAATATAATTAAACATATATATAAATATATAATTAATTAAATAAACTTAAACATAAATAAACAAATAATTAAATATAACTAAAAATAAATTGACATATACCTCTCCTTCCCATAGCCTCTGAGCCACATGATGATCATATTATGTCAACACACGAGTCACCTTTGGTCCTTCGGAAAATCCAGTATGTTGATCCTAATCATCAATATCAGCAACATCATCAGAATCATCAGCATCATCTGCATGTGCAAAAGCATCAAGAATATCATCCGCGGCCTGCTCCATCTGTGGAGGCTGAGGGACATCATCCTCCATATGTGCATGCTCAGTAGGCTCAATGTCATCATCCTAGACCTCTTGTCTTCGATGACGTTGCCTAATTGGATGATTTGCTTCGTTGCGTCATCTGTTTGATGTTGTTGGTGGAATTCTCTCTACACCATCACCTCTATCACCTATCAAGTTGCAAATAATTTGGCCAAACGTACCTCATATTCTAGGCACTGCAATATATCAATATTAAAAACAAATGGAAAAATATTTTAACAAAAAACCATAAATGCATTTTAGAAGTTTCACTGGATACAAAACTTTCGAAACTTTCCATGTATATGAAACTTTCGAAACTTTCCATGTATATGAAACTTTCGAAACCTGATGTTTCAAAACTTTCAAAATGTTCGAATAAGTTCCATTTCAAAACTTTCGCATTGCTCGAAACTTTCAAAAGTTTTGTGTTTCGAAACTTTCATGTTGAACAAAAGTTTCGAAAGTTTGATATTTCCTGGAAAAAAATGTGCTTCGAAACTTTCAACCTCAAGGAAACTTTCAAAAAACTGTGTTTCGAAACTTTCATGTTTAACGAAAGTTTTGAAACTTTAATATTTTCTGAAAAAACTGTGCTTCGAAACTTTCATGCCCAAGGAAACTTTCGAAAACTGTCTTACTGTTTGATTTTAGAGATTTTAAAGATTCAAAGTTTTGGTAGGGTGGGAGGTTCGAATATTTCAAAGTTTCAAAGAAATTGGTGAAAAAAAGGAAAGTGAATTTTTTTTTGAGGTTTTTATGGATAAAACTAGAGGCAATATGATATTTTCCTTATGGTTTGGGGGGTGGGAAGTAAAACAAGGGAGTGCATGTTATTATAGAGTATGTCACAATAAGGGATTTTTATATTTATATCCTTTTTTTTTTATATCTCAAAATAGCACACTTTAAAAAAAAATAATACAGAAATGCCCTACGTTTTTGCTCTGATTGCAACCTGAGGATGCGACGAGGTGAATTTTTTTTTTTTTGTATTGTTAATAGATGGTCGCGTATTGGAGATGCGACATTGTACTGATATTGTTTTCTTTTGTTTCATTTAATAAATAATTTTGTTTATTGTTCATCATATTTATTATTATTTAATAAATTATAAATAATTAAAATATTTAAAAATTCAAAATATTATTAATAAATAAAATACATAAATAATAACAATAATAATAATTTTAATAATATTATAAATTTTAGTAGTAATAATAATAATAATAAAGTATAAAATACATAAATAATAATACTAATAAAAAGAATAATAATTTTAATAATAATATTCCAAAACAACTCGGAGAAAGTTGTTATAATAAGAGGATATTGTTATTTAACGTGTCAAAATAAAGAATGTGTCATTGATATTTTGCCATAAAATAACAACTATTTTCTTAACAACTCTCTTTTATTTAACATCAATTTTTTTTCTAAATATTTAAAATAACAACTTATTTTCCCTAATTAACAACTAATAATAAAAATATTTAACAATTAAGTTATTTATTATTTAATAAAGTAAAAATGATTAAAAAATCAAAATATTGTTAATAAAATAAAATAAAACACCTTAAATTGTAGGAAAAAGAATATAGTTAAACAAGAGAGTTGTTAAAAAAATACGTTGTTATGTTATAGACAAAATATTAAGGACAAATTATTTGTTTTGGCATGTTATTATAACAACTTCCTCCAATTATAACAATTTGCTCGTATTTTTTTTGGTACATTGTTATACCAAATTGCTTCTCTCTTGGCACAAAATTATACCAACTTTCTTATATTTTTTTTATCTAATAAAAAAATTAATAATAATAATAATAAATATGAATTTAATGTATTTTTTTAATTTGTTATTTTTATAATATTATTAAAATTATTATTATTAAGGTATTTTATTTATTATTATTATTTATATATTTTATTAATAACATTTTAAATTTTTAAATGTTTTAACTATTTATAATTTATTAAATAATAATAAACATAATTAATAATAAACAAAATTATTTATTAAATGGCAAAAAGGAAAAAACAATATCAGTAGGTCACATATCCGGGATGCGACCATCTATTAACAATAAAAAAAAATTCACCTCATCGCATCGCGGCGATCAACAACTGAGACAAAAAAGTAGGACATTTATAAATTATCTTTTTAAAATGTGACATTTTAGGATATAAAAGAAAAAGAATATAAATATAAAAATTCCTCACAATAAATGCTTTTAAGAGTATCAATTGTGTAGTTATATTATGGCTTTGTTAGTGGTCTTTATGTAAAGGGGGTTTGGCTTCTTGTGGAATAAATGTAAGAAACTTCCTAGCTTAATTTTCAAGATTATGTGTTTGTTATTTGGTGAATTAATTTATATACAAATTTTACACATGATCCCACATAAGGAAAAACAAAATAATATCGTATACACATCATTATCATGCAATAATAATTACATAAATATATAAGAAACTTGTGATTGTTACTTAGGAGATCATCCCATATCAAGCATCCTCAATGATCAATCAAAATACTAACAACTTTTCTCTCCACACTGTTTATTTCTCAAAGTCGAGATTTTTGAACTAGTATATGGTTATATCATAACTATAACACAATTTTTTGTTTGGTCGTAATCATCACTCTACGGCGATTTTCCAACATGATTTTAAGATTAAACATATATTCATATATAACATTATACTATATGGATCAGGCAACTTAGATTAGAGTCTTAACTTCACACTATATGTACGAAAAACACACCAATTACAAGTGTTCTAAATATATTTATTTTACTAGTCATAAAACCAAGTTTGATATTAACTTCAACTTTAAATACTTTATTTGAATTTTGGTGCATTTCATTCTCTATTTCTTAGTGCATTGCACTTTTTTTTTTGTTAATCTAATGTATGTGTTGGAAGTGTTTCAACATTTGCAAACGCTTGAATCAATTCATCAACTCTTACAAAGTATCTGCAATAACCGTATTGATCCTTAAAAAAAAATTGCTTTTAAACCTGAATGTAAAAAATAAATTCTAATACCCAACTCATATTATCTAATCCTTATAAACTCCAATCTCAAATTTTTCAAATTTCCCTAATTGATTATAGTAGCCACCACTTTTGATTGATTAAATTTATTAATATAATTTCTCATAATCTTATAGAAAATGCTAATATCACACATAGATGGTTTTACGTACATACAAATACAATTTGAAGACTTTTTTTTACTCGACAACTTTAAGACTTGTATCCAAAAGATGAACCATTTAACTTACTTTTAACAAAAAAAAAAAAAAATTTACATAATCAATTCATTAAAAATAATTTTTCAATACCACAAAACCAAATACATTATATCGTATTTATTGAAATTATATTTGAATTTTACATTTAAAAGAAAAAACGAGGTAATCCAAATGGTTTCAGGGTAAGAGGTATAATTTGAGGTGTTGAAGATGATGTTTTTTCTTTGAACTAAATTTTGAAAGTGGGATTAGAATTCATTCATTTAAAAGAATTAAGCCAAACTAACTTCAATCCATCGATTTGCACTTGACAATGATACTTCAAAGCACACTGATTAGTTTGTTACAATTGATAGGGAATAAACGATATAAATTTCTCTAACTTGCAAGAACTTGCGAAGAGCAACAACAAATATATGACAGCAAATTAACCAAAATAAAAGACGTAATAAACTCCGATATTTTAACGTAGAAAACCTCTCAATGAAAGGGTGAAAAAACAACAGGTCGTCCAGACCAAAGAAATAACTTCACTATAATCAAATAAAGATACAAGAGAGTCTCAAAGTGATGCACATAGTGTGCCTACAACCAGCCAAAACAACAAAGCAATAAAACCTACAAATGAAAAACAAGAAGAAGAAAACACCAAAAAACATGATGTCGTGCGAGCATGGTTTCTCCCTCTCTAAACGTCGTTTCGACGATCCGACCGTTGAAAACAAAGACCTAAATATTTTGAATTTTCTGTCCAAAAATCAGCCCGATCAACGGTTAACGAATGCGCAATTGATGTTTTTCTAAGACTAATTTAACAAAATCGGGAATAGGGTGCTTCTCACTTTTTTCTTTTGGTGGTTGTCTTTTCTATCAAAATAGTCTCTGTTGTAACCCTAATTAGACCACTCTCCACTTAAATAAGTGAGACACATGGACTACAATATTTGAGATTTTCTCCACATAGGAAGGGAGCCCAATACCCAACATATCTTCCCGTCACAACTATGTGGAGATAATCGCCAGACCGACGATATCACAACAAGTTTCAAACTACCCTCTTGGTAATGCTTTAGTCATCATATCCAAACCATTATAATCAGTATGAACTTTAGTCAATTCCAACAACTTAGCTTCCAAAACATCACGTATCAAATGATATCTCACATCAATGTGTTTGGACCTGCTATCAAATGTTGAATTCTTACCAAGATGAATATCACTTTGACTATCGACAAATAATACATATTAATCCAGAATAAACCCAAGCTCATGCAAGAATTTCTTCAACCAAATCAATTTTTTTCATGCTTTAGTAATGACAATGAGTTTTGCCTCAGTTGTAGACAATGCTACACATTTATGTAATCTAGACTGCCAAGCTACAACTCCATCTACAAATTTAATCATGTAGCCTGAAGTTGACTTTCTTGAGTCAATATCTCCATCCATATCTAAGTCGGAGTACCCCACCAAATTAGGTTTGTCATCTCCAAAATAAAGCCTCATACATGTAGTACCACAAAGATATCTCAAAATCCATTTTACAGCATTATAATGCTCTCTACTTGGATTTGATAAAAATCTAATGACTGTACCAACAACATGCGTAATATCTGGTCTTGTACACACCATTGCATACATCAAACTACCCACAATAAAATCATAAGGAACTCGTTCCATGTCTCTTTTGTCATCTTCACGGACTTTGTTTAGAACTCAAAAGTGAGCATCAAGAGGAATACTTACAGCCTTGCAATTTGCCATCTAAAACCTTTTGCAACTCTCTCTCAATATATTGTTCTTGTGACACTACAACATTTTGGTGCTATGGCAACGCCTAATTTTTTATGGTAAAAAAACGTTCTCGTAGAGGTAAATAGACAACAGTTTTTATATTTCGTTGCGGTAGAACATAAAATTTTATAATTTCTACAACAACACTAAAAAACCATTCTCGTTGTTTATTGATATCTTTACGCAACATTTATTCACCGTTGTTCTTTAGTTTTTAAAAAAACTGTTCTTGTAGGTTCATGAAACAAAAAACACTTTTTTTGAGTTAATTTTTTATAGAGCCAAATATATTTCCTAAAACAAATCCTTCTCATTTTCCCTCTCTTGAAACCATATCTCAGATTTTCAACAACAAAGCCTTGTCACTTTCCAAAGTTTCTTTTCCTTTCTTTTTTCAATAATTTACTGACTACTAATTCAATATTAGGAAAAAAACAAGTATGATGCAAAATACCCCCACAAAGGCCCTCAAAATCATCATGAAAAGTCATTAGAAAACAAACTAGACATTGCTTCTCACTTTGATCAATGTACGCTTTGACATATTTCAACTCAGTTAATTCTATAAGAGCCAATTGATCCAATAAATTAGTCATTTCAGAATAAAATTTATGAATGGTCATATTATTTTACTTAGGAACTCCAATATCACTTTCCAACGGTTTTTATTCTGTAAAATTAGATTGGAAGCACAAATTTTTCAAATGAGCAGAAATCTCTTTAGTAGTATCACATTTTTCTAGTTGCACAACTATAAACTGCTCAATAGAGTTATTAATCCAAGTAATGACTTTTAAATTACTAACATCTATGTTTTCAAATCTGTTGCATATTTAGCTTCATCATTTTTATCTGTAGGTTTAATAGAAGTTCCATCAACATAACCACACATATCTTTTCCAATCAAATTATTTTTCATCACATAACTCCAACAAGAGTAATTTTATCTATTAACATGGACACCAATAGCTTGAAAAAAGTCATCCTTAGCACCAATTATGATAAATAATACAATGAACACAATCACTAAAAATAAAAGAAATTAAGGATAACCTGTCAACAACAAAGTCATTCAGGAACCAAGCGAAAGTGTGTCTGAAATAGAAGAAATGTGGCGCCAAAAACAGAGAAGTTAAATCGAGTCGAAAACAAAAATGAAGGAACAAAACAAGTATCGAGCATGAACAACCTCGAGCACCGCAAAGTTGTGGATCACCTTAAAATAGATATAAAAAAACAACTAAAACTCTTTGATACCATATTAATAATTATAATCTAACATAAACTTAGAGAAGGGAGTAGAGAATGAACTCTTTGCTAGAGTTTCGTAAACAAAATAAAATAAAAAAATGTTATGTTTGCTAGTGTTACAATAAATATATATACTAAAAAAATTGAAAACACTAACACATAATAACGTTATCTAACAATTATATCATATTTATTGAAGTTATATTTGAATCTTATATTTACAAAAAAATTAGGTAATTCAATTGGTTTGGGAGGGTAAGTGATACAATTTAAGGGGTTAAAAAGATGACTTTTTTCTTTGAACTAAATTTTGAAAGTGAGATTAAAACTCATTCATTTAAAATACGTTTACTTACGGTTTTAGTCTTTTTATTTGTATTAATTTACGAAATTGTACCTTATATTTTAAATTTTAATAGTTTTGATCATTTATTATAATTTTTTAACTAAAAAATGAGATAACATATTTTAAATATCGTAACATGTGATACGATTGATGTAGAGTAATTAACGCCTATGAAATAACAATAAAATTCTCTAAGAATTTAATTTTCAACTTCAATCTTTTTTTTATTTTTATAATTTAATAAATGATATATAAATAATCAATATATCTAAATAGTTCTATATCATGAAATTGTATGATAAATTATTTAAGATATATTAAATCATTATTTTTTATTTCAAAATTTAAAAAAAAAATGACAAAAATTATTGACTATTAAAATAAATAAATATATTATATAAATTTATAAAAATAGATGGATGAAAACTCCTATTAAACTTTAAAAGTAGTAAGCCAAACTACCTTTAGTCCTATCGATTTGCACTTGACAATGATACTTCAAAGCACACAGATTCGTTTGTTATAATAAAGTAGGCGAGAGGACAATTTAGATTATATATACTCCCACTTGTTTGCTAAAGGTTTCTTTTCATAATAATTGATGTTGATGTTTTCAAATTGGGCTGCTCTAAATAAAATACCTAAAAGAAGTTTATATTATTAAATTTTTAGAATAACATGAAAATGGCAATATCACATTTAGAGATGGCTTCACTACTTAACCACGAGAATTGAAGCTTCGTCGAAACCTATTCCCATCAGTCCATCTTTTTCGTCCATCCATAGGGACCGGGTCAGTTACTTAGGACTTTATTTTTTTATTAAAAATTATTTTAATAATACTATCTTTTCAATAATATTATTAAATTATAAAATTTAATATAAAATAAGATACAAATACCTAGATTGAAATACAAATATAAAATACAGACTCTGACATAAATATTAAGTTATTTTGAATAGTCTGTTTTGAAAATTATTTTATATACTTTTCTTTTTCAAATCTCTAAAACTTAATCTCTATTTTTTTTTAAAATATATAATAAATAGAACCTTAAAATATTTCACTGGAATTAAAACAAAAAACTATAAATTTTATTTAATTTTTACATGGCTAAAGTGAGTCTCTATTTTTAACTAAATTGAATCTTTATTTATTTAGACAAAAATCTTCTCTATTTAGCAGAAGGTTCCCTGAAAGTACTTGATATTTTTATTATAAAAAGAAAAATGCCAATTTACGATGGCTTCACGACTTAAAAACAAAAACAAGTTGAAGACCACGCACGAGCTTATATAGGAAAAACTACTTGACTAATATATCCAATTATTGATACATTTAATTTGGACCAAACTCTTATCTACAGACAAACAAAAATCCTATCTATATATATCCAATTATTGACATTGAAATACATCATAAAAAATCAATCAAAAAGAAAAAGAATAGTGATAAAGAGAAAGCTGAAAATGTCTAGTAACAAAACATTATTAGAGAGTGCAGGGGAATGGTTTGAATACAACGATAAAGGTAAATGGTTAAATGAAATGAAAGGTAGCATAAGTTTAATTGCTCAAATAATTGTTACAATGACATTTTCACTCGCCACTAATCCGCCGGGCGGCGTCGTACAAGTTGGTCTAGAAGACAAAACCTTTTGTTCCGGTTTAGTATGCGCCGGGGAAGCCGTCATGGCTACAGTGAACCATAATAAATATTTAGGATTTATGGTATGCAATACAATTTGTTTCATTGCATCAATAAGTGTTTGTCTATTGCTTGTTAGTGGAATTCAAATCAAAAATTCATTTTCAATATGGCTCTTATCAACAGGAATGTGTATCTCACTCACAAGTCTTGCTCTTACTTACTTGTTTGCTGCTTCTATGGTCACACCAAACTCTATTTGGAACTCTATTGCTGGGAATGCGTTTGGTGTTGTTGTTATTGTTTGGGTTGCTATTGTTGTAATTGCTATTGCCACTTATCTTATTGTTAGGTTCTTTGTTAGGGGTCTCAATAAATGCGCCAAATGATGTCTTTTATTTTTTATTGTTAGCAATTTAAATTAATTCAGTCCTTGTTGTTTAAGTGCATGTCACAATAAATGTTTTTAAGAGTATCAAAAATTGTGTAGTTATATTATGACTTTGTCAATGGTCTTTATGTAAAGTGACTTAATTTGGTGGTAGCAAGATTTGGTTTCGCTTACAAGAAGAGTGTTTATTGATTTCTGGACAAAAGTATTATGTTAATTCAGTTTCTTCATTGCTTCAGCAATTTAAAGTATTGCCTTTGTCTATGATTAATTTGTTGTTAACATTTGGGAGAAAGTAGTTATTAGGAATATTAATTTATTCTCTTCATTCAAAATCATTTTATTAATTAAATACTATGTTTGTTTTATCAAGATAACTATAAGCTTGAGTTACAGTATGCACTCTTGACTGGGAAGGAAGGTGAACGTAAACTTAACAGAGGAGTTTTGTCAGCAGAACATAGATAGACTCTGATTTGGATGTGAACTCAAGATAGTTTTGATAAAAATCAATTATCTCTTATAATTTAACTATTTGTAATTAAGGGATCTGTCATTCCTTTATCCAAATCACATTGACTTCACATCTTGAACTAAAGTTGTAGATACTAACTTTTTTAGGACTAAAAAGTGGGAGAAAAATATACAACGATGTCACTTTGGTCTCAAAAACTCAAATTAGTTATTGAATCATCAAAATAGTATTTGAAATATACAATTTACAATAATAAAAGTTTTTATAAGATTATAACTTACTATCGAAATAGTTTATTACCATTATGACACTAAAAACTAAATTGTGTGATATTTTAATAATTTGAAGAGTAATTTATTTTTTTGCAAATTTGGATACCAAAATAATATTGTCCTACAAAAATGATAGTTTATTCAAAAGTAAGATACAACAATTTTATAGTGATAAAAAATTTATTTAACCAAATCCATAAATAAACAAACAAGTGAAAACAAAGATGTCTACTTTGTAGTATTCCAATTATGTTTGTCATCATTATCTGAATCCTCCTTCAAGACTATAAAATATATAGACTGGGTCAAATTCCCTTCTTAGAAACTTCAACTTGAGGTCCTACAGCTTACAGCAAAAACGTACTACTTGACTAATAATTGTCATATAATGCCAAAACATTTATGAATACATTTAATTTGCACCAAACACTTATCTACAAACAAACCAAAATTCTCTTAATATACCAAAGTTAGACAATTTCAACTGATCATAAAAAATTAATCAATTAAATTAATAGTGATCAAAATCTCATATGTCTAGTTTTAGAAATTGTACTTAGAGTGTGCAGGGGAAAAGTTTGACTACAAAGATAAAGGTGAGTATTCAGCATTTTTAGTATGCAATACAATCTGTTTCATTTCATCACTAAGTGTTTGTCTATTGCTTGTTAGTGGAATTCCTATTAATCATGCATTTCCAATATGGCTTTTGTCAATAGGAATGTGTGTCTCACTCACAAGTCTTGCTCTTACTTACTTGTTTGCTGCTTCTATGGTCACACCAAACTCTATTTGGAAATCTGTTCCTGGGAATGTGTTTGGTGTTGTTGTTATTGTTTGGGTTGCTATTGTTGTAATTGTTATTGCTGTTTATCTCATTGTTAGGGGTCTCAATAAATGCATAAAATGATGTATTTTTCATTTGTAGCAATTATGTCTTTATGATTTTAGAGTATGCCACAATAATTGTTTTTAAGTTATTTCTTTTCTCACTCTACAATGTTTTCAAACGCTTTTAATATGTATCTGGATTAACCAATTTGGAGGTGTAAAATATATGTTTTGATTGATTTATTCAAATGATATTTTGAGGCTTTTGATAACATTAGGAGTGAGAGAAGAAGCTACTATGTTTTTAAGAATATCAATTGTGTAGGTGTATTATGACTTTGTTTGGGTAAGAAGCTACCATGGCTTTGTTCGGCCACATGCTTCAGAAGTTCATCACTGAACCTTAAGCTCCATTATGATTCTTGATTGAAATTGATCGCACTATAAATCGTCTCAATCATCTATTTATGGAGTGAGAGCAACAAGATGCACTCGTTTGTACTTGGATTCTTTCAACGATCTCTGATTCAATTCTCACGAAGCTTGTTGATTGTCATTATTTTTGGCAAGTTTGGGAAGAAATTCATCATCATTTTCGCACTTTGCTCACAACAAAGATGCTTCAACTCATATTTGAGTTACACAACCTCACCAAGGGAGATCGTAAAATAAATGAGTTCATTCATCGTGTTCCCACCATCAATGAATCCTTAATTTATATTGGAGATATGGTTCCTCATTGTAATCTCATCGAAATCATCCTTGAAACCCTGCTAGAAGAGTATGATCATGTAGTTGATGTCGTCATAAGCAAGACATGTGCTTATTGGACAAACTCGAGTTGTTCCTACTTGCGCATGAGATGCGCCCTGAAAAGACAAGAAGCTTCCTGAAGCAATCTTCGTCAATCACACTCAGGCAGCATCGCCAACCTCATATGTGAACTCTACAACTGATCCTCTGTCACATTTGAACCCTAATATTCCTTCAAATACGAGTCATGTGAATGTGAACCAGAACCACTCAGATTATCCAAGATATAGCTCTCGTGGTGGTCGTAACAGTCGTAGTGGTGGTTGTTTTGGTTGTCGTGGTCGTGTATAGTGCCAGATCTATCACAAATTTGATCACGATGCCTCTATTTGTTATTATCGCCATTTCAGATCTAGTCAATTTATTTATTCTCCTTGGGGAGTACCTCCTTCCACTCCATTCCTAATATAACAACGGTCCCTGCTCAACCTCAATTTGGTTATCCCAGCCCTAGACCTACTAATCCACGTCTCTTTCATCCTCAGACTTTATCATTGTTGCTGACTCTGGATTCAACAACCAATGATGGTATCCTAACACAAGTACTTCGCATCATGTCACACTTGATGCTTCCAACTTCGGAGATGCAGTTTCCCTACCTGGATCAGATTATGTGCTCATAGGTAGGGGTGGGAATAGGCCAGGCTAGGCTTTGAAAGACCTGAGTCTAGCCTACGATTTATTTTTTCGGCCTATCATAGGCTTTTTTTTTGCCTAAGTCTGGCCTTTTTAATAGTTTGGTCTGGCCTGGAAGCCTTTTTAAAAGCCTTTTTAAACGAATCCATTATTACTTCTTAAACAAATAAGGAACAACTACTAAGTGATTGACTAATTGAACAGTTGTCGAATATAAAACGACTGCCAAATATAGAACTGCTATCGAATATGGAACGACTACTGAATATGAAATGATTAGTAAGTGATTTCCTAATTGATAGAATTTAAAATAAAAAATAATATTATTAATATAATAATAAAAAATAATATTAATAAATAATAAATATATATAGGCTGGCCTGTTAGGCCTAACAGGCTTTTTTATAAGCCTGGGCCTGACCTATTTAAATAAATAGACTTTAAAAACAGCCTGAGCCTAGCCTTTTTATTAAATAGGTCAGGCCAGGTCAGGCCTTAAGTAGGCCAGGCCATAGGCCCCTACGGACAGCCTAGCATATTCCCATCCCTACTCATAGGCAATGACCAAGGTTTGTCCATAAACTCGGTAGGAAACATGTATTTTCCTTGCTCAACTTATCCTAACACTAATCTTACACTCAAGAATCTTTTACTTGTTCCATCTATTACCAAAAACTTATGACATGCTCGTTTAGGGCATCCTCATCATGAATCACTTAAGGCAATATTAAAGTTGTGCAATATCCGTACACCGGCAAAAGATACCACTAACTTTTGCTCAGCGGGTTGTCTAGCAAGGCACATCGTCATCTTGCTCCCCACTCTACCACCATATATCATAATCTCTTTGAACGGGTGGTGTGTGACTTATGGGGTCTTGCCCCTATTACATCCCGTGGAGGCTATACGTATTTACTCTAGGTTTGTTTGGATTTATCCCCTAAAATAGAAATATGATACTCTAGATCATTTCAAGCAATTCAAATCCATGGTAGAATTGCAATTTAACTGTAAAGTCAAAGTTGTCCAAAGTGATGGAGGGGTGAATTTCGTCCCTTCGTTAAGTATCTTGTTGATTTAGGTATTTTTCATCGTTTCACTTGTCCATACACCCATCATTAGAATGGATTAGTGGAGAGAAAACACAAGCACCTAGTTGACACTAGTCTCACACTACTGGCGCAGAATAGAATTCCTCACAAATTCTAGGACCATGTTTTTGTTACAGTTGTGTTCCTTATTAATCGTCTATCAACACATGTTCTCAACAATATGTTTCTTTATTTCCTTCTACAACACAACTATCCAAGCTATAAGGACCTAACGGTGTTTGGATGCACCTGTTTTCCACTTCTAAGACCCTACAACCCCAACAAACTTACTTTTAGATCCCAATAATGTGTCTTCATGGGATACTCTTCATCATACAAGGGGTATAAGTGTCTCAGTTCTGATGGAAGAATCTATATCTCAAAAGATGTTTTGTTTAATGAGATAAGGTTTCCCTACTCTGAATTATTCTCCAAGCCCCTCACTTCATCACAAGCACTGCCCACTTCATCATTATCATGGTTACCTCACCAAGTAACCCAACCCTTGTCTCTTTATCACATTGCTGCAGACTGCATTATTAATAACATAGCTCCATTCACTTCTGATAACTCAACACCTCCAAGCTAACTCTCAGGCTCTTTTTCATCACATGTGCCTACTTCCACCTCTAATTTAGAGTCCACTTGTGCAACACCTAGACATGTCATGCTCTCTCCCACCCCTGATGCATAGTCTAAGCCAGCAGTGTCCAACTCTTTCATGCTCTCTCCTACTCCTAGTGCAGAGTCTAGGCCAACAACTTCTGCATCCAATTCTATCCCATTAGAATTCCTCCTTATAATACACATCCATGTAAATAAGAGCCAAAAATGGAATTGTCAAGCCAAAAATTCATCCCACTCTACTCCTTACACACCTAGAACCTATCACTGTCCAGCAGACACTTGTTGCCCCCCCCCCCCCCCCCCCACTAGTGGATGGCAACAATGAAAACTGAGTATCTTGCCCTTCTTCAAAACAATATTTGGTCCCTAGTTCCTCCACTGCCTAGATGTAAACCTATAAGGTGTAAGTGGGTGTTTTAGAAGAAGAAGTATACATGGTGCAAACCCCAGGTTTGGAGTCTCAAGACAAAAGCTTGGTATGTAAGCTCAACAAAGCCTTGTATGGACTAAAACAGGCCCCAAGGGCCTGGTTTAAGAGACTCGGGTGAGCCCTCATTCAATATGGCTTCACTGCTAGTAAATGTGACCCTAGCCTCTTCATTCTACACTCCACCTCATTTACATTAATGACTCTTGTTTATGTTGATGCTATCATCCTTATTGGGAGTTCCCTAAATCAAATTCGACATCTTATTAGAAGGCTGAACTCTAAATTGGCACTCAAACAACTAGGAAACTTGGACTATTTCCTTGGAATTGAAGTGACTCACTTACCTAATGGCTCTTTACTTTTTTCTTAATCCAAATATATATGTGACTCACTTACCAATGGTGTCTAGCAGTAAACTCGCCAGATTTGGTTATGTCTAGGTGCCATGCCCAACTCAGTTTCTCTTTATTGTGGAAGCATTGCAGTATATAACCCTCACCATACCAGAAATATTATTATTTGTTAATAAAGTATGTCAATTTTTGGCTCAACCTCTTGAAGATCACTGAAAGGCCGTCAAAAAAATTATGTGGTGCCCTGCAACATGGACTTCTGCTTCAACCAACATAGTGGATCAGCCGCTATCTTTAATAGGCTCTTGTGATGGTATCGTGCCTCAAAATGGAGCACATGAATTGGCATCAAAATCAAAACAATAATGAAGGAAATTGGTTGGAACAAATACAATTAACATCCCAGGGGGTGTTTGGCAATCAAACACAAATACAGAAGATAATTATTTCATGTTTGAAAATGTAGCTATGGTTAGTTTGAGAGGATTTAATTTTCTCTTAATTAGACACGTACTCGTAAGGGTAAGTAACAATAAAGTAATATTGCAAAAATTTAGAAAATTGATTAACAAACCTTCTTGATGTTTGTTAATCATATATGTTTTTAATCAAATGTCAAACAAAATGCATATATATCTAAAAAAATAAAGTTGCTTTAATAGAATTCTTAATCACTTAATTCTTTAAAACATTTCTTTATAAATCAAATTAGAAGTTATTATGTTTGTTTCTTTCCCTTTTGCATCAACAATTATAATCTTCAAAAAAATTCGTGGTATAAACCCTTAAAACTACAATGTACAGTTGTATATGTGAGAATACAAATTGTGATAGATTAATTACAATATACTTTAGGGATGACAATTAGACCCAGATTTAGTGGGTAAATGGGTATGGGCACGGGGACGGGTAATTACCCGCAAAATTAAGCGGGTATGGGTACGGGTACGGGTACTATAGTACCCGCCCCGCACCCGCACTTATATAAATATATTATTTATTTATTTATTATATTAATATTTAGTTTAATTAATTGTTTTCCTTTACGTTTTAATATCTATTAATATCATTGGATCATTACAATATTTATAATCAAATCAAAAGACAAACGTTTGCAAACTTTTTAAGAATTTGATTATGATTAATAGTTAAATAATTGTGACTTTATAACTAAGAATTACATCTTATTAATTGTGTTTTTATAATTATACTTGCAACTTATAAATTGTTTTTACTGATCTCAAATAATATTGTCGTAAGACTTGCAACTTCATAAAATATTATTATGGATATTTGAATGTGTATTATAACGAATGTTCACTTGAAATGTTTTGAGTTAGAAAATATTTTGGTTTATAATAATTTATGATTTAATTTATGATATTTGGATAATTTTTAAATGGGTAAATATCACATATAGTCCCTTAACTTAATTTCAGTTAACGTTTTAGTCTTTTATCTTTTTATTTCCCCCGATTTGATCCTTTATTTTAATTTTAAGTGACAATTTGATCTTTTATGTTTTAAAATGTCAACAATTTTATCTTTATTTTATGCAAAATTTCAAAAAATTCAT
>JBBPBT010000850.1:18143189-18159751 GCA_037974875.1 Cicer bijugum | reverse complement strand
AAAAAAAAAAAAGATAAAGGACTAAAACGTTAACTGAAATTAAGTTAAGAGACTATAGGTAGTATTTATCCTTTTTAAATTTAATCACAAAATAATATTTATTTATCGATTTATTTTAGTTAAAGTGTGGATAATGGGTACGGGCACTTAGGTACCCAGAGTACGGATATTAAAGTTGATACCCAATAGGGTACGAACACAGATATGGGTATTTTTTTAAATTGCGGGTATGGATACGGGTACTATAGTACCCTACCCATTGCCATCCCTAATATACTTCAAATATTGATCTCTATTTTTATTTATAATCATTACAAAAATAATTATCAAAAGGAATTGTCTCTATCGAAATTTGTACCAAATTATAGGGTAGGCCATATCAACGAAACTCTAGGTATATACACCTTTTTTTTCCTTGGGTACTTTCAAATATAATTTTTCCTTCAAGTATATATTTTCTTATTTGGTACCGATCAATTGAGTACCATTATACAACCATGAAGTCTGACCATGTTTCTCAACAACACCATTGACACAATATGTTTAATAATACACATTACAAAATTTGACAAAACACGGTTATAGTGCAAGTCAGGATATATTTTGGTTTCCCATAAAACTTTTCATTTGATGTGTGGGTATTTTACATGTAGAATAAATGCGCTTATAGACTTTACAAATTTCCTATAATAGTTTAATGACATTGACGTTTCATATATTTCTTATAATTCTCTTCATTAGCTATAGACTTTTTATATTTTGTATAATAATTAAATGATATTAATTTTTCATATATTTTCTATAAATTGTAAAATACTTATGTTTGTTATGAATACAAATACTAAGGAAATTGATCAAATTGCAAGCTTAAAAAGAAATCAACAATCAAGTCATCTATGGTTAATATGCTAGAAATCTTATAACGTAAGGTACATGCTGCAATATAATATTATTATATTTCAAATGTACATGAGAACCTTTCATTTTAGCATATGCACCAAAAGAATTTTTAAAGTGTCAAAATGCATTAACAATTTTTGAAAATCAAGTTTTTGATAAAAATCAAAGTTTTATTCGACTACGACATGTTGTAGCCGAATAAAGACTCTAGTAAGTAGCTAAAACAAAATATATATTTTCGACTGTGAGATGGTATAGCCGAATACAAATATTAAGTCAATAGCTATAACTGCACTTTTATATTAGATTACAAGACGGTGTAGTCAAATACAAATACTAAGTCAATAGCTAAAACTGTACTTTTGTAATCAACTACAACATGGTGTAGCCGAATACAAAACCAAGTCAGTGGCAAAATTCAATCATCTGTATTCGACTACACTCCTACTATAGCCGAATACAACTACGAAGCAATACAAAGTTTCAGTTCAAATTCAACTTGGATCATTGCATATGTTCATCAAACCTCTAAGAACGAATGTCACTGATCTGAAGTAATGCTAAGGAGTATAAATACTTATTAGATTTAGATTTAACGAATCAATCTTTACAACAATCTTACAACAACTTTAAACAAACTTTTTGAAATATTTTGATTTATTCAAAGTCTTACTTTCATATTTCAAGTACATATTTACATTATCATATCATTGAGAAATATTCTCTATTGTACTTGAAATTATATTAGACTGTTATCATTGTACTCTTAAAGATGTATTTTATGTTCCTAAAGTTAGGAAGAACCTGATTTCCATACATTTACTTAATAAATTTGGTTTGAAATGTGTATTTGAGGGACATAAATTTATTCTCTCTAAAGGTGGTATGTTTGTAGGGAAGGGTTACCTATGTGAGAATATGTTCAAATGTAATGTTAGTAACTATAATAACAATATGATTTTTGCTTATATTGTTGAATCTCGTGATTTATGACATATGCGACTAGGACATCTTAACTTTATAAAATGGAATGATATGATGAAATTAAATTTAATTCCAACTTTTGATAAAAATTCAAATTCATGTACTACTTACATAATAACTAAAATCACAAGACAACCTTTTAATAGAGCTAAAAGAAGTTCTAAGGTATTAGATTTAATTCACTCTGATGTATGTGATTTACATGGTTGGCCTACAATTGGTGGTAAAAATTATTTTGTCACTTTTATTCATGATTGCTCTAGATTCTATTATGTTTATTTAATGCACTTTAAGAATGAAGTTTTAGATAATTTAAAATATTTAAAGCACAAGTAGAACTTCAACACGAAACTTTTATTAAGTGTTTTAGAAGCGATAGGGGAGAAGAGTTCTATCATCCTGAGTATTTTGAGTCCATTGGTATTGTATATCAAATAACTGCATCATATTCTCCACAACAAAATGGAATTGCTAAAAGGAAAAATAGAGTATTAGAAGAAATGGTGAATGTCATGTTATCCTAATCCGATTTATCTAAAGGTTATTAGGGTGAAGTCATGCTAACTACATGTTATTTGCTAAATAGAGTTCCTAACAAAAGGAACAAGATAACTTCATATGAACTCTGGAAGAAAAGAAAATCAATCTTAACTATATAAAAGTTTGGGGTTGTAGAGCAATTATTAAGGTTCCTGAACCAAAAATAAAGAAATTGGGAGAAAGAGTAATTGAAAGTGTATTTTTGGGTTATGTTGAAAATAGCAAGGCCTATAGATTCATGGTTGTTGAATCTAATGACTCATATCCTATTAACGCAGAGATTGAGTCAAGAGATGCAATTTTTCAAAAAAAAAAGATTAAACTGAATTCCACTTCCCAAGGAAATTGTACGTTTTAGTGTACAAAATCTAGAAAATAATATATTTAATAATTAATTAATTTCATCAAAAGTCAGAATCTATGTTCCTTGTAGAATCATGGAATGAACTAGAAAATAATATATCTAATAATTCTCTTTTCTAGAATCATTTGTACCTTCTACAAGGAACATAAAGAAGTTCATAACCCAAAAGAAGTAAAAGAGCTAGAAAAGAGAAAAATTATGGAATGAACTTCTTTATGTTCCTTGTAGTAGGTACAAATGATTCTATTAACATTTATAGACCAATTTGCTACAGTTTAGAGAGTGACTCAGACAAATATAAAAAGGCAATAAAGTCTCAAGACTTTGTCTTTTAGAAAGAAGTCATCCAAGAGGAAATAGACTCAATTATTGGGAATAAAACTTGGAAATTAGTTAACCTCCCACCTGGATCCAAACTAATAGGTTGCCAAAGGATTTACACAAAAAGAAAGTATCAACTACTTTGATACTTATGCACATGTTGCAAGAATTGCATCCATGATAGTGCTTTGGCACTAGTTTCTATCTATAAGTTTGTAATTCATCAAATGGATGTTAAAACTGTTTTTCTAAACGGAGAGTTAGATGAAGAGGTGTATATGAAACAACCTGAATGACTTGTTATTAAAGGGCAAGAACATAAAGTATGTAAATTGACTAAATTTTTATATGGGATAAAACAAGCATCCAAACAATGGCACCAAAAGTTTGGTAAGGTTTTGTTTTCTAATAGTTACAAAATAAATGAATCTGACAAGTGTATTTATAGTAAATTTCATAATAAAAATGGTATTATGATTTGTTTATATGTGGATGATATGTTAATCTTTGACATCAATTTAGATGAGGTAGAAAAAACTAAAATTTTCTTATCAAAAAATTTTGATATGAAAAATTTAGGTCAAGTAGATATGATTTTAGGAATTAAAATCATTAGAGATAGAGTAAATATTGGTTCATCTCAATCTCACTATATTGAGAAAATGCTAAAGAAATTTAATCAATTTAATTGCAAACGTGTTTCTACCCCCATTTAATTAAAATGTTAGTTTACAACCACATAAAAGATGTTACAATAAATATTAATAGCACATGTTACGATATTATTAGAAAATGATATTACTCATCATTAGAAAAGAATTACATTAAATATTAAAAGCACATGTTACAGTATCCTTAACTGATAGATTTATGTGTCACTACACCAAAATTTAAATTTAGCGGCGCACATTTAACAAGGTTTTATAGGGCATATTTAATCTCATTTCCTTTATAAAAAAAAAATGATATAATAGTAAAACTTAGACACAGTACCATTAGCTTTTCACAACAAGCTTGGTAAAGTGAAATATTAGTAAAATGCTATAAACCAAAAAGCACTATAAAATAAAACACGCCCACAAAAATCTCCCGTAGAAACCAAACCCTAATTTTGTTTCGCATGAATCCCATCTCTTGCAAAATTGTGGTTTCTATAAAACCTCTGAATCGTTGTTCAAATTATAGTCTTACACATAAGGCATTGTATTGAAAGATGTTTTGGCAGTATATGACAATTATTAGTGCAGTAGTTTTCACCATAAGCTGGAGGACCTCAAGTTGAAGTTTCTCATAAGGGAATCAGAGTTACTTGCTACATTAACGACAACTCAAAATTTGTGGAACTTGACATAGTCTATATATTGTAAAGTCTTGAAGGAGGATTCCTCTAATGATGACAAACATAATTGGAATGCTACAAAGTAGTCATCTTTGTCTTCACTAACATGTTTGTTTATTTGTGGATTTAGTTAAATAAATTTTACAATTTAATTTTTGAGGTTATAATAATCATGCACTGTTTTGATGATAAATTATATATTTTAAAGATTTTTATTATAATAAATTATATCTTTCAATGAGTATTTTAATACAATATGCCAAGCTGGTACTTCAGTATTAGCCTCTAGTAATGATAGTATCCTTAAATTTAGATATGAAGTTTTCACATTGCTATGTGCAATATCTTTCACTGCTTCTCAGACAATAATCTTGTTGTTGGTAACTGGATTTTCACTTGGTAACAAGTTTCTTATGTGGTTGCTTATAATTGTAAATTGTGTTTCAGTGTTTTGTACTGCTGCGGCTTATATTATTTCTATTTTGATGATTATGTATCCACTTGATGGAACATTTTCTAAATTAGCACTTTATTATGGTAGTTTTTGGGCTTTGTTGGTTGTTTTGATATTTTTAGGATTTTTCTGTAGATTTGTGTTTTGGTTACTCAAGTCGTTCTTCCGCCTTTTGTGTTGTTGCCTAAGAGGGAAGGATATTGCAAACTATTTATAAATAGAAAATGATATTCGGGATCATCAAGGTGAAAGAAAGTCTCAAGATTTATAATACGTTGATAAAGGTATTTATATATATTGCAAATCATTTAGATGAAGTGTGTTAATTATTACATGTCAAGAGTTGTGTGTTTTTGGAGTTTAATTAATTAGAGAATCCATTGAGCTCAAGTCTTTCATAAGATAGTGGTGTATATCTAATGATTTTATTTTGTGTGTAATTGAATTGAATGCATGTGTATTACACATATTATTTGTTGATGATGTTTTGAGGTTAGTATAAAAAAAATTCAGCTCATTAAATCCATTTTGCCAAACTTTGCCGCAATTCAGGCCAAAAGATCTAACATGCAGAAATCTAAAGTCTTTTCTCTAAAAAAATTCAAAATGTCAAATTTTGAGTGAAATTTTGGGGATTGACCTAACTACAAACCTTGTAGCATATCTTGGTGTTTCTCTTATCCATCAACGAGTCTCAAAAGATTCATTCTCTATTTTCATGGATAGACTAAAATCTAAACTCACAAATTAGTTAACTCTCTTTCATTTGTAAATAGAGTCACTTTTCTATATCATCTTTATTCAGCATTAATGCTCATATGATGCAAATCATGTAAATTATTATTTCTATTTGTGATAAAGCTGAGAGATTATATTGCAAATTCATCTGGGGTAGTACAACTGAACAAAGAGCATGGCATTTGATCTCTTGGGAAAAAAATTGCAAGCCAAAGCAGGAAGGTGGAATTGACTTCAAGAATCTCAAAGTCCTTAATCAAGCATATATGACCAAACTTGTCTAACAATTGGTTGCGTACAGAGACAAATTTTAGATTCAACTAGTCTGAGCAAAGTATAATTGTGGTATTATAAACATTCTCCAACAATACAACATTGCTTCTAATACTTGGAGGAATATTTATAAAGTGTGGCACAATAAAATATGTGATGGGTTATTCATGATGGTCATTCTACAAAATTTTGAAATGATCATTGGATACTAGGTGTTGAAAAGTTTGTTGACTCGTTACCTCAAGTCATTCCACCTATAGAAATAGAGTTTTCTACATCAAGCTACACCAATGGTACATATTGGGATTGGAGTAAACTACAACAATTTCTTCCTGAGAAAATATGTGGGAAAATTTTATCCTTGAAGCCTTCAACTGATGCTTATCTAGATTTTCCCACATGGTTGTCACAAACCAATGAGATCAGTCAGAGTTAGGAAGACGCTTTGAAATATGGTACACGGAAAATTCCTAACAAATGATGAGAGATATCATGAAGACACTACCTCCGACAACCTTTATCAGTGTTGTCTCTTTGTACCTAAGACCCTTATGCTCGTTGTGAGGGATTGTGAAGATGTCCAACTATTTTGGAATATAGTTATTAAGCCTGGATTTTGGAATAAATTATTTAGCCTTGGTACTTATGTTTGGTTTGAATGAAATTTTACTTACAACAATATTGAAAACATCCATTGGCCATGAAATATGTTCTTTGGTGTGACGATTAATGAATTCTAAAAAGATCGAAACTCGTTGGTTTTCTCCTAAAGTACAAAGATGGAAAATGATTTGCAGCATTAAATGGTTGACTTTATTCATAACTCTTTGATAAAAAAAATAATAATAATAATAAGATTCTAAAGCATAACTTGATTAACTCTAATAAATAAAAAAACATGGATTAAACCTCTAGTTGGGGTTATGAAGATAATGGTTGATGGTGCTTACACCTATATTGATGGCTCCTTAGCTTGTGGGGAATCCTTCGAAACCATAATGACATGTTCATTTTTGGTTTCTACTACAAAGTAAAATCTAGTATCTCCATATTTTCTGAAATGTGGTTTTTTCAATGGTATTTTAATAGCTCGTGACAAAGATATTTGTAATATTATTTTTGAAAGTGACTTTCTAACTCTCATCTTCATGAAGAAGAAATGTTAAACCCAATTTAATTAATTATTTATCCTCATCAAAGAGATTATCTCTATATTCCATCAAAAGAAGTGAACATACACTTTTAGTTTATTCTCCAAAAAAAACAAATAAATGTGTTCATTTCTTATCTCATTTTAGTATTTAGTATGCTCATTTTTTACACAAATAATATACTTATTTTTTTTCTTTAATAGATTTATTTACTGTGTATAATGATGAAAGTTATAATTCTCAACTTCCAATTTAATTAATATTATTTATTTAAATAAAAAACATATAAATTATTTATTTCATATTTTACTTTTTCATGAGTATGTACTCAAATATTTTTTATTTGGATTATAGCCGTAAAGTGTTTCTTGTATGTTTATTAGTTTTCCCCCCTTCTTTTTGTACAATAATCGTTGTGCAATACTAATAATTCTTGAAATACACATTCTTCTTTTTGTATTAGTAGACCGTAATAGATCTCATAAAACAGCCATAAGTCATTTAATTAGCTATCTTAATACAGCGCAAGTCATTCCATGCCAAAATTATATTCATCGAACAATTTAATTTAAAAATTACGATGAATCTTATCAAAAAAACAAAAGAGTCATTACAATTTCTTTTTTATTGGAAAAAACGCTAACAAGTACGTGCATGTCTTAAGAAATTAAATATAAAAATAATATTTCTTTTATTGTATTTGTCATTTTTAGTTTTGAATGTAATATTATTTTAATTCATAGAAATCACACACAATGATTGTTTATAATTCATAGAAATGTTAAATCAAAATCGTTATTTAATTTTAATTAAATTTAAATTTTTGAAATAATCTAAATTTAAATCTAAACTGAAATCATTTTAATGATAGCAATGCAAAGCACTTTTTTTTTTTTTTTTTGACATGAAAACGAGTGATTACATAAAGAATCAGTGTATACTAAAAACTCGATCCAACAAATGGATATGGATTACCACGTCACTATATAAGTTTCTTTCTCGGACAAATAAAACAAAACCTGGTCCTAATCCTCAACTGACACGTGTCAGTCTTTATTCCTTCTCCCACCTTCAAATCCACCTCTCATTCCGGTAATCCTCTCTCTCATTAAAATTTCACCTACATATTCTCTTCTCTGACGCCGATAGTTGCCACCAATTTTCCGGCATGCCTCTAACTTTCCGTCGCCGGCGTCGAGACTAATAGCTATCTTTTCCGGTATGAACCGTTTTATGAAACTCTCTCTCTTAATTTAGAAATGCTAGATCTATTCATTGTTTCACACGTTCGATCCAAAACTTGGTTTCACAAGAGGAAAAAAATTAACCCTAATTCATCGTTCCCTTAACTCTCTTTCTCCAGTTTCCCTTCCAATTTGCGCTCGCGTGATTGTAATTTTCCGAATTTTGTACAGTAAAAGAATCTGCATCTTTTTTTTGCAATTTATTTTCTTGATTTGAATTTTCCAATTTTCTTTGCTGGGTTTGCAAAGGTTTTGTATAGTTAGGGTTTGTGGTAGTTTTTAGGTTTTAGCGTGTTTTTGAAGAAAAAGTTCTTGATTCTTGGGTTTGTGAAAGTGGCTAAAATGAACATGAGTGTGGATGAGGAAGAAGAATCTGATGAAGAGATTCATGTCCCAGCTGAAATTGATTGGCAAATGCTTGATAAATCAAGGTTTTTCTTCCTTGGTGCTGCTTTATTTTCTGGTGTTTCAGCAACACTTTACCCTGTTGTTGTTTTGAAAACTAGGCAGCAAGTTGCTCAGTCACAAGTTTCTTGTATTAAGACTGCATTTTCATTGATTAAGGGTGAGGGGTTTCGAGCATTATATCGCGGGTTTGGTACATCGTTGATGGGTACAATACCTGCTAGAGCTTTATACATGGCTGCTCTTGAGGTTACTAAGAGTAATGTAGGAACTGTTACTGTTGGTTTTGGTCTTGCTGAACCAACTGCTGCTGCAATTGCTAATGCAGTTGCTGGTTTGAGTGCAGCTTTAGCAGCTCAACTTGTGTGGACCCCAGTTGATGTTGTGAGTCAAAGGTTGATGGTTCAAGGTGGTTGTAATTCAAGTGATCCTAAGGCTTCTTCTGTTAGATATGTTAACGGAATTGATGCATTTAGGAAAATTCTTAGGACAGATGGTCCTAGGGGTTTGTATAGAGGTTTTGGAATATCGATTTTGACTTATGCGCCTTCGAATGCTGTTTGGTGGGCTTCTTATTCTGTTGCACAAAGGATGGTCTGGGGTGGAGTTGGATATTACTTGAGTAACAAGAAAGGTGGTGGGGAGGGAAGTGATAACAATGGGGCAAATGCGTTGAGGCCGGATACGAAAACTATTATGGCAGTTCAGGGAGTCAGTGCAGCAATGGCGGGAGGTATGTCTGCATTGATTACTATGCCATTGGATACAATTAAGACAAGGCTGCAGGTCTTGGATGGCGATGAGAATGGCCGTCGTGGACCGACGGTGATGCAAACGGTTAGAAATTTGGTTAAGGAAGGTGGTTGGATGGCTTGTTATAGAGGATTGGGACCTAGATGGGCTTCAATGTCTGTGTCTGCAACAACAATGATCACAACCTATGAGTTTCTAAAACGGCTTTCCGCTAAGAGTAATGAGGTTTTGACATGATGAACAATGTAGTAATAACAACAACAAGGAACATAGAGAGAGGGAAAGTGGTTTTTTCCCCGCTCTCTTCTTTGTCTAAATTCTGCTCTTATCTCTTTTTTTTCCTTCTGTTTGGGTTAAAGCTAGCATGACTGATTGATCAATGTAAGTCATTACAGGTTCATATATAAATAAAAGTTTTTTTCTAACACGTTACATTTCTTCATCCCCATGGAAATCATGCACATGGTTCATGCTAATTTGGAAGTTTCATTTGATAATCATATGCCACCCTGGTTTAAAAGATGGACAGCTATTAGTTTTCAAATTAAAAATAGCATCTTGTAGCTTACTTAGTAATTCCGGAATCTAAGAATGCTGTGGATTTCAATATTGAGGCTTAAAGAACAGAAGTTTTGAGTGCAACACATCTTCCATGTATTTTTATACTCGTGTTAACCTATTACTTGGTAGATCTATGCTAGACAACATGTAGAGATCCCTTCATCTATTTCTCAATAGAAACATAATAAAACTCTATGTCTACACTTTGAGGTTTATACACATTTTTCTAGAATTTGCAACATAGTTAAGCATGTAATGTAATTGGTTTTACAGCGGAATCACCGTGATTTTGTTCAAACAACATAAATGTAGGTGATTTTGTTCAAACATTAATGTAGATTTTGATAAAATAATGGTGACATGATGTGATTTTGTCAAAATCACTATCAATCTAAGTGTGCATCAAGTCATTATGCCACTAAAAAATATTGTATAAGAGCTCTCTAATATTTTTTAAGAAATTGAGAGATCTATGCTCGCTTTTTAAATGAAAGTAGGAATAAAATTTGTATGTAATTTTATTTTATTTAGAGTTAGATTAGGTTGGTTGTGGATAATTATAACTTTAATTGATTATTGGATTTTGGTGGGGCTACCAACATGATGAGTAGGTGGAGTGGTGGACCAGTGGAGCTAGGCCACTACTAAATAAGGAAATTATAGTAGCCCATTATCTAAAAATATACGTGAAAAATATATCTTTGAATTAGTTGATAAAATTTAAAGACTTTTGAGATGACTTGATATTGAAAAAAGAATCTTTAATATTTTAATATTTATATAAGACCTGAGGCTGAGAAAAGAAATTTTTAATATTTATATATTTATATTGTAACCTGTTGTGTCTTCTTAGCAAATGACACTGTATTCTATTTAGTCTTGAACAAGTTAAATTCATTATTTTCACGATGTTTAGGCCCACAAATTTTCATTAAAAACAAAGCCTATAAATCTGGTATTTTATTTTCCATACATGTGCAGTCTTTAATAATGCTGTCATTTGACTTCTAATATAGAATAGTGATCAAATGACTTCATGTTTTACTTTGATCCTTGTTCATTTGGATAAGATTCTGGTTCTGGCACAGTCTTGATTGTGTAGCATCTTTTTTTATCAGGTTTTGTATGTTTGATTAAGATTAAAATTTATGTTTAAAAAAAATAAAAAATTGTCTTAAAATTTGGATTTGGAATCCAAATCCCTTATTTTTTATTAAGTTTTGGTAGAATTGGCACAGTCTTGATTGTGTAGCATCTTTTTTTATCAGGTTTTGTATGTTTGATTAAGATTAAAATTTATGTTTAAAAAAAATCAAAAATTGTCTTAAAATTTGGATTTGGAATCCAAATCCCTTATTTTTTTATTAAGTTTTGGTAGAATTATATAAAAGCTTACAACTTAACTAGTTGAAGAACAAGTGGCGTTGTCGTGCTCATGTCAGTCAGTTGTCATAAGAACAATAATAATTTTAATTTTTGTTTTACCAAAAGAATAATTTTAAATATTTTTTTGAAAACTTGTCTTTCAAAGTAGGTGACTTGTTAAGTGGTGTACGATAAATTAATACATAAAAATTATTAAAAATATAATTATAATTGATAATACTTATTAAAAATAATAATTCATGATTTGGTTTTTTTTATAAATAAAACGGTGGTTTGATTGATATCTCTTTAATATAAAATATTTATTTATTTATTTATTTTTATCAAATCAATATTATGTAAATTATTATTTTAATTGTTTATTTTTACGAGACAATTATGTGGTCTATAAAATTTTAAATAATTTTCACTTAGTAGTCTATGATAGATATTGTGGTGAATATTAAATTTAGTCTTCTATCATTTGGTATATATATCTATGTAATATGTATAGTGCTTTTTCTTTTTTTTACTAAAATGTATAGTTCTTTTAAAGGATCGATTTCTTTTTATGTGAATGACTCTTTTGGGAATTTGATTTTTCCTGACTTTCAATAACACCAGTAATTGGCTATGAAGTATGAACACATCCGTAGACCAAAAGATAACTATTTTGGATGAAGTTAATCCAAACTGGTAATATTATGATATTAAAAGATTCATTTTATCTTTTAAGCATTTTTTATTAGCAATAACCAAATATAAAATATAAATGAAAAACATATTTGACACAATATATACTATTCGTTGTACTTATTGCTGAACAATATTATTATTTGCAATTTAAAAAAAAATCAATTTTGTTTTTTCGTAACTGAGAAATCTTTATATGATATATAATCATTTTGAATGTTTTATTAACTAAAATATAAATCATTAATTTATGATAAAAAAAATATATAAATTATTAATTATTTATTGAACATATTTCTCATTAATCATTACAATATAAGACATTAATTACTGTTATTTAGTGATTAATGTTGTATATTTTAGTGGTTAATAAAATATAATTTAAAAAATAGTTAACAACATATATTGTAGTATTTAATGAAATATTTATAGTTAATGACATATTTGTATGTTATATTACAGATTTTTTTATTTTAAAATAAACAATACATTAATTAATAATACATAAGAGTTAGTTAATGATGTGGTCTGACTATGTTTTAAGTGAGTTGTTTTTGAGAATTCGAATGCTGACTAGAATAATTTTTTGTTAAATAGTTACTGTGTTTTTCTCTCTTCCAAATTCTTCAATGATCTCTACCATATTTCATAAAAATATTATATGGTATACAGTATACTCAATCTAAAATAAAATATAAACAAAAATGATAATTGAAAAGTTAACGTATCTAAACTATATTTTCAACTAAATACATCAATCTTTCAACTATTATTTTTGTATATATTTCGTTCTAGAAAAAGTACGCATTGTACTATTCTTACATCAACATCCTAGTTCCTGAAATCTGGTCGGTAGGATGAAACATTTAATTACTAACTAAATTAATAATAGCATGCCTTTAGTTACCAGAACTTTATTATTTGTTCACAAGATTAAAATAAGATACTCCCACTTGGATTTGTTGCAGTAAAAACAATGAAAACCAACATAATGTGGATACAACTACTCATTTCAAAACATAAACTCAAATTTTGTTCTGATTTATTGACATAGCCATATTTTGACTGCGCATGCCTTGTGAATTGTTGGTCACTCTTCAGTTTGCTGACTTGCTTTCTCCATCAATGTGGCCAAACACTCTTTCCAATCTGAAATTTTATTTTCCCCATTGGCCACTTCAAATATGAATCCAGTTTGTGGAACAAACTCCAGGGCTTTTACACATACAAACGCAGCGTCTTCTTTGCTGATGCTTCCACTAGCCGCAGAACCCTGTTCTTGTAAACACATAAACATATTTGTACCAAGCATTAACATCTTATTATAAACAACTAGCACATTCTCTTGTTGAGTTTATTATAATGGTAATAAACAGACATATTTTACACCGATGTCTAATCATGTTCCAGATAAACATGTTTTAAATGTTGAAATATGATTAGACGAATGAATAATGCGTAATTATTAAAATCTTCTTTTGTCTAGGAGATTTCAAGTTGACATGATGGTCCCGAGCAGAATGCATATATAAGATAATGCTTCCAAAATTTCAATTAGCATATGTGCACTTGTGAACAAATAAGAGGGTTGACTATTGAGGGTGTCCTTTGAAACATCTCTTTTTGTTTTTTGTCTTAGCCCTCTGGTCTCCAGAGAAAAGAGGTTTTGATAATCTTGAGTTCGGTCAGGTGATAAATAAAGTCTGGCTAAAGATTGTTCTAGCTTGAGTTCGAATTCAGGTACTACTAATCGATTCGTTCTTAACCGACATTCATTAACCACTTCATCACAACCAAACACCTCTTTTGTGTAAACTTGTTTTGTTCATAAAAAAAGATGACAAAGAAATTACCTTGTCAAAGGTAAAGCCTTGATTCCCACCAGGTGTATCTTGTAATTCACCTGTCCTGATTATAGTGTAAGGAATTCCTGAGGTCTTCAATACAGATTCATCTTGCTCAGCCAATTTCTTTGCATTGTTTTTCATCATCGATTGAATGCCAATTTTACCACTATAAACTGACAACTGCAACTTTGTTAAAACAAAAAACAAAAGTTGTTTTTGTGGTGGTGCAAGGGAAGAATCATAGTGTATCTTAAGAAAAAAAGTACCTGTGATAATAGGATCACATGCTTTACACCTTGAAGGCTCCCAACACTTGAAATAAAACCCTCCTGGAAAAAAATGAAAGTGATTCAATCACAAAAATTGTTTGAAGCTGTGTGATATCAAGGACACAAATGATTATTTGCAGGTCATAAGTAGAAATTGCCTTCTCCACCTCAGTTTCTCATTTAACTTTTGATCAACACTATAAACTTATAAGGTCTTCTTTATGAATTATAAACTAAAGTTTTGTTTGGATAAACATCTTAATTAAGCTTATATAGCATAAGCGTTTATCATACAAGTGTTATTATGTATAAACTATTTCTATAACATAAGATAAAATGAAGTCAAACTGTTTTGATATAAGTTATACGCCGTTTTCATAAGCTTTGCTAAAGAGCTTATGAACATGTTATAAGCTGTTTTCATAAGCTCTCAAACAATCTCACAAGTACTTTTGACAGTAGATAAACTCAAATAAGTCAATCCAAACAAGGTTATAGCCATGACAAAAAACTAATATTCATTGAAAAGGCTATGAAATAAGCAAACAAACATGTTTATAGAGAGGCATGGCAAGTTATGCATACGTTTGGGCATATAATTGTGCGAACTCCTCTAAGAGCTTTCTTGAGGAATCGATTGTCACTTGTATCTCCTGCCAATGACTTTGCAACAAGCATAATGTAATCAATAATAAGAATATAAGAACAAAAAGTACAAAAAAACAATATAAAGTTACTATTTCACTCTCACCTCAACATAACTTCCAAAGGCTTCAAGTGCAACTCGTTTATCCTTTACTAATGCCTTTACTCGAGATTTGTTCACAATCAATGACAATATCACCATCTGCATAAGCCAAAATAAAAAACAGCACAAGTCAGAATTAAGTTTGTATGGATACAACACCATTTATGAATTATCAGATTCTAGAATATGAAAGCAACTTACATTAACTTTTTTTATGTTTATGCAACTACAATACGAATGAGATTAAGGCCGCATCAACCACAGTTGACTGTAATTCTACGCAATATCAAAAATCGCAACCTATTTAGTGGCAACGATTCAGATTGAAGGTATATCCGGTGTCCGACGCATGTTGGTACCAACATGACACCGTGAGTATATTCAATTACTTTAATTTTCTCACTACCAATGTCGATTTTTTAGTGTCCAGTATCTATGTCAATCTATATAGACCGCGAAACAAATGCTATTAAAACCTTGGCAACAGCTAATGAAGTGAGGCATTTAATGATATAAAGGGGGAAAAAAAGACAAGCAAACCTGACCCATCTCACTATCTCCATTTGTTACCAAGACAGCATCCCTAACTTCATCATCTACTTTGAAACAATTAAATCAGAACAAAATAACTATTACTCATAAACACATACATAAGAGCATTTATAAATCACTGTGTGTCATGTTACTCTACCTTTATAATCATCATCAACATCATCATCTTCTGTGGAAGTACCATCTTTTGAAAGGAGTTCAGGTGCACCATACCATTTCCTTAATTTTGGACCACCTAAAAATGAACATTGAATTAAAAAAAAAAAAAAAAAACTTGGCATGACCCAGAACTGCGAAATGATAAAAATTACAGTGGAAAAAGTATCATCCACTCACCTTCAATGTAATCAAGAATTTGATCAAAAAAACCGATTTTCTTCTTAGCATGACACACGAGAAGTGGAAGAAGAGAAAGTCTATGTCTATAGAATAGGAAAGAGGAAGTAAATGGTGTTGTTGAAATGTAATGAGAAGTGAAAGGAACGAACTTTTGGAGTGAAATTGTGGAAGAAGGTTTGGAAGCACAAAGCAACACCATTGCTTCCTCCAACCGTTGGTTCTTCCTTCCCGCTACAAAGGATAACGCATTTCTCACCCAAAAAAAAATAAAACTCATTTCATTAATTAATAATGGTTTCATTTGTATTTTTATTTCACTCATTTTATTATGAATTTAATTTATATATAAAAAAAATTCAATTATAATTATTAGATTATACATAATTATTTATAAAGTCACTTTACATGATCGGTTATAATTTGTCAACTATAACAGTGTATAAAAATTAAATTATTTTATTATATTCATGAAAGTAATATTATTTTCAAAATTAATTTTGTTTTATCCTTTAATTATCATATTTATTGTGGTTTTGATTATAGTTCTTTGTTTTGCCAAAAAATAATTATGTGATGTATTTTTAAATAAGGTAACATAATGAAATAAAAGTATTTTTATGTTTATCTATCTAAAATATAAACATATAATTAAAAATACAAGTGAGTTTTTATTTTTAAAATTTGTTATATCAATGTTCAATAAGAAAATTATAAATTCATAT
>JBBPBT010000850.1:18111557-18125936 GCA_037974875.1 Cicer bijugum | reverse complement strand
ATTTTAAAATAAAATATTAAAAATAAATTTTGAAAAATGTATATAATTTTATCACAAGTGTAGTTTTTTCATTTTATATAATCTAATAAATTATTATTCAAAACTATAAAAATACAAATATTATCATAATTACTATGCATTCCATAAATAAAAAAATTGTTACTATTCATGATGAACTAACTATATATAACAATCACATGATAAAAAACTAATGTTATCATATATATTTGGAATACATGATATAATAATTTTTATTTTTCACCATCATATTTTATCTTTATCTAAATTTATATTATATCATGTATTTATTTTATGTTGTGCAATAAACAACTCCAAATGTAACATAATTGAAATAGTAGGTGTTAGAATATTAGAAAATATCTTATAATATCTTATAGTATCTTTTATATTATATTAGAGTATCTTTAGTTATTTTCTATTATTAATTTATAATTATAGAGAATCTTAAAATATCTCTTTATTATTATGATTTATTCCTGATTTAAGATTGATTTTATGTTTCTCTATAAATAGATATTAGTATTGAATCCTTTGTAATCAATTCAGCATTAAGCTATTATCAATAATATTAAAACCTTATTATTTTTTCTTCTCCTGTTCTCTAAAATCTCACAACTTCAACATGGTATCTAGAGCCTATTTCGATCTTCCTTGAATGATCCCGCCTCTTTTTGTCGTTGTTGAGCTCTCAACAATTTGGGAATATAGTTATAGGTTATATTTTCTAGCACGATCATTCCTTTTTCTCACTATTGTCACTTCCGCCCACAATCGATGTTGCTGCCCTGTCTGCTATTGCCACAGTCGTCGTCTGTTGCTTCCTGCCGTCGGTGCTGGAAACGTTTTCCGACACAACCACTTCCATTGTGTGCGGAATCTCCCAATCTACACAACCTAGATTTTTTTTAGGTCAAAAGTTGCTCCACACACGCTCAAGTGCCTCCAAAATCCGTCGTGTTCATCTCACGCTCCACCACCAACAGCCTCGAGCTTAGGCACGTCTATTCGCCTTCCGACACAATGTTTCAGTCGTCTAGATTGGATTTTCCTTCCTGTTTCAAGATTTTCCCTTACTTTCCAATTTTGATCAACGAAAATGTGTTATTATTCAAACAACCGTTAGCTCTGTTGTTCTGGACGCATTTTCTCACTCCATTGATCGATCATGGTTTCATTTCATCAGATTCACGCTTCTTCTTCTTGTGTGTTTGTCATGCAATTCAGTTCTTGCTAATAGATTATAACAGTGGCTTATATTCCCACCGATGATTATTCCAATGATGTCCCTTTTCCCACAGATGAATCATATTAGTGATGACTTCTTCTTCCATTGATGGTTATTTTGATGATATCTTTTTTTTTCTTCATGACTCACTTTATCTTGGCAATTTATCCCAGATGCACTGGCCCGATCTTTGCCTTGTCTTTCTCTCCTTGAAGCACGTGAAGTAACAATGTCGATTTACAAGAAAGGGGGTTTGAATTGTAAATGCACCTTTTAAAAATTCATGTTAAAACTTAAGAAAATAACTCAAGAATGATCTTGGTTATGAAAACAGAAAACAGAGAACGTTCTTGATTTTTGTTATAAAACAGAGAACGTTCCTAGATTAGCTTAAAACATAAAATCAGTTTATGTTTTATCTTAGTTAATCAATTCAGTATGATAAATAAAGAGATAGAAAAGAGAATACTACACAAAGATTTATCCTGGTTCACCCAACGTGGGTTACGTCCAGTACTCACACTGTGAGATTTTCCACTAAGTGTTTAAAAGCAAAGAACTTTCTTGATCTTACAACACCTAGTCTAGATCAACCTTGATCTAATTCAATCTTTACTATTTTCCACCCAAAAAGCAATAACAGCACCTATCTAACCTTGATAGGATGTAATCTTAAACAAACTATAAATAAATTCTTATAGTTTGAGTTTTTACAATTGGATTGTTTTTGTCAAAATCTGAGATTTCTCAACTCTTGTTTGAGAATAGATTCTTTACAAAGGATCTAATGATAATTGCGCAATCTAATATATGAATATGAATCAACAACTATTTCGCGAAAAGCAGAATGTATGATAGCCTCTGTTTTACAGAATTTCAAGTATGTATGTGATTGATTTATGGATTTCTCAGCACTTGAATTTTTTGCCTTGATTCTGGATATTGGCCTTCTATTTATAGGCTGTAGAAGCACTGAATGAAGGTACAAAAGAGCTATTGGAGAGGCTCTGTTATTTTGACTGAATCAATATTTCAGAATAAAAATAATCCTTTTTTGAAAACAGCTTTTTGACTTTTCTGGTTTAGCATTTAAAGCAGTTCTATCCAGTTTTAGAAAGAACCTTTGACGTTTCTTTATTGATCTTGGATGATACAATCTATGTCTTGAGTCTTAAATGTAGCCAGAGAAGTTTGGAGAAGAATTATAAGTCATTTCAGAAGAAATATACTGCTACTGGAATTGTGCAGAAAACGGAGAATGATTAACGTTCTTGGTCTGTCAGTTTGAACTTTCTTGAGCTTCAATAATCATTACGGAGTTCCTGTTTTAATCATTCTAGATGTCCTTTGCAATTGTCTTGTCATATGTCAAGCTTGATCGACTTTCTTGACAGTTTGATTTTTGGAGTTACAAACTGTCTTGATTTTTGTCTGACTTTGAGTCCTTTTATTTTAGAGATCAAATAACCTTTTTAAGCTTGGATGAATCCTACTTGTTCCTTGCCATGTACTGATTAGATATGAATAAATTTCCAGGACAGATTCTTTGTTAACGAGATAGAAAAAAATGATCAACATGTTGTGATGAATATTTTTGAAACTGGAGATCATTCTCTGTTTTGATGCAAAATGATCTTGTTGTTGTCTTTTCTGCTTTGGCTTGATTATGTTCTTAATTAAATTCACTCAAAAACACATGTTAAATTAACATAGCATTTTAGAATCATAATTAACTTTCTTAATTAACCTTTGTTTGTTTTCATCAAAACTTTAAATATAGAGTTTGTCTCAACAACACGCGTCTCTGATATTATTTGTTTGACGCTTTCAAATGCAGTTTTTTAGAATGACAGACCTTACTTTGTTCAACTGCTTGCCATGAATTTCTCTCATACTGATGATCATTCTGTATATCTAGCTAGGCTATATTTATAGCAATTCTCTCCGACTTCACATGCATCCCTGAGTTATTTTTCCATCTTTTTTATTATTTTACAGAGCAAAATATTGTTTTCTTGTTAAGCCTTAGCTTGAGGGAGAGTATTAAAATATTAGAAAATATTTTATAATATCTTATAGTATCTTTTATATTATATTAGAGTATCTTGAGTTATTTTCTATGATCAATTTATAATCATAGAGAATTTTAGAATATCTCTCTTTATTATTATAATTTATTCCTGATTTAGAATTGAGTCTATGTTTTTCTATAAATAGATATTAATATTGAATCTTTTGTACTCAATTCAACATTAAGCTATTATCAATAATGTTTAAACCCTTATTATTTTCTCTTCTCATTTTCTCTAAAATCCCACAACTTCAAACCGTAGCGATACAATTTTTTTTTATCAAAAGTAAGGACAGAGAAATTGACAACAAACAAAGTAATCAATATAATCTTAAATTTTGAATTTTACACGGAAAAAAGAAAGCAGAATTTCTCCTATACCTAATTTTACTTTCCCTCTATATTGAGGGGATTTGGAGGAGAAAAAATCAAAATTATTTATCAACCATTTAAAACCCTCTCTTCCCCATTGAAACAAACAAATCTAATTAAAATCTCTATCCCTCTCATCTTTTAAACCAAACATATATCTATTCTCCTTTCCTCCTCTCCATTAAATCCCCTCCCCCCTCCTTCTCTTCGAAATAGGAGTTTTTTTTAAAAAAAAAAAAAATCCTTCAAATTATATGTTGCCAATCATTTTAGTTTGGAAATTACCAATTATTAGCTAACAATTTAAATTAGTCTCTAAAGTTGGATGCTTATTTGAATTAGTTCCTCAAAGACTTGAGTGCATGTTTGGGTTGCCGTGCTTCACCATGATACCAAACACTTGCACTAATTGTGTCAAATTAGTTCTTATAAATGTTGCTTAAAACTAAAACTTTATTTAAAAATAATGTCTAGTTTAAAATGACTGGCAATTAAAAATTTCATGAACTACTAGGGTCCTACAATTTGAGGAACCAAATTGTGGATTAGCAGTAATTAAACTAGGGAAGACACGGGTAAAAGTAAATGATACATTATAATAAAGAAGAAAGGCCAAATAATCTGAGTAAAGCAACTACAACATTAATTAACGAAAACTGAGAAATCACAAAAGATGTGAGTGATTACAAGATCAGTAACTCATTTCTCAGAATGAGCCAGCTTGCCTGTAAATTATCAAACTTCTATGGAATCCTCCCATAAGCTGCAGCTATTGTCATCATTTGAAACTCTCAAACTGCACCATCTATTTCATTCATTCATTCTTTTCATGCAAGGCTAACTTGCCAGGAATGCAGTAAAGTTGGTGATCAATACCGTCCCTTATATGGCGCCTCCTATAAAAAAACGATCTAAAAGATTAAGCTCCGAATAAATTGACCATGAAAGTTAACCTAGAAGTATATAATGGCAGCTAAGTCTCCTCCATGTACGTCACAAGGAAGAATATTCAACATCCATGACATATCATATATATGAAGTTATTCAGGTAGCTGATTTGTTATTTGTCATAATGCAGAACAGCAAATATGATATACATAAAATCAAGCATACACATGTGAAGTCTTCACACCAGTAAAGAAAAATGGAAAACAACATTCTACAAATAAAAACTAGCATAAAATTAGAAAACTGACAATAAAGAGTAAAATGTTAATCCTTACAGGTAGGTAATTGGGCATGTATAAAACTTGTCTAGGATGACCATGAAGTTGTCCATACTGCACTTAGATTGATAATATTAGTTAACCATTCTGAAATGTCTATATTCTATATTCAAATGGAAGTTGCCAGAGAGAAATGAAAGTGGATCCCACCTGTGGTCCATTCTGATGAAAATATTGTTGAGATGGCATTTGAGCTACCTGTGGATTATACATGATAGGTTGTGGCCCGGCAAAAGAAGTTCCAACCTGCACACCATATACGACATCATCAACGTTGCAAGGAGAAGTCAGAGATTATCGAATTTGACTATTAAACCTGACTAATAAATCTATATAGTCTCCTGTGAAGTGACTAGTCCAAATAATTGGAGATTTGACAATATCTTTCCATGAAATACTTACTCCAACACCCATTGGCATGGTTGGCATACTCGGTACAGTAGATACGTTAGCTGGGTAATAGAAGGAACCATCAGACACTGGGGAGCAAGGCCTAACGGATGTTTGAGATGGAATGAAACTCTTGGCGTTAGGGTTGAGCTTAAACTCCTGACAACAACAAACAAAAAAGAAGAAGGCTCTCAGACATGCCAGTACTAAAAAAAGAGCAGCGTTTAAAAGTGGCATTTCCTATTCTATGAAGTCGATATTGAACTTTCACACCTTCGCATTAGGATTCAGAGTTGATTTTTCGGAAGACAGTGAACCAAGTGAAGAACTTGGGGATAGACTGGGACCAGAATAAGTTGCCACACCTGCTACACAATCTGAACCAGATGACATACTAGTTTCTAATCTTCCACGTGAATTTAAGGGCTTTGTTTCCCAATTGGCTTTGCCAGTTTCTGAACCCCTAGTCAACTCTCCAAGTGATCCAGTTTTGTCATCAACCTTCGTGGAAATATGAGTAGATGAGGCATAGAAGGATACATTAGTATGAGACAATCCCACTTTATCAGAGCCATCTTTCTTCAAGTTGAGTGCTGACTGTAAATCTGCACAAAGAATTGCCATAATCAATGGAATACAAATATTAACGAAAGAAGCAAGAAATAAATTAAACTTCTAATTTCAAATGAAGGTGAGAGCTTCCATTCACTATTAGCATTGGGTACTGAAAGAAAGCTTCAGCTCTTGATTTATACAGAATAACAACTTAAATGACATTGGTTTAGTTTCATCCACATTAGCTTCGCTACTTCAGAGTTCAGACATAATGCTTTAAATTTAATCAATTCACAGGGAGATGGCAAAAAAATTCACAAACCCTCATATTTCAGCAGCTGGACATCCTCAGCTTGCTGCATCAATTAATGGAAAAAATGAGATTTAAGAATATCAGATTACAAGACAATCTCATTTGAGGAATTTATGCAGACATGGGTATGAGAGTTGTGACACTGAAACTTCAACTCACCATCTGATTTTCTTCCTTGGTGTTACCATTGGCTCCATGTAGATCACAAACTGAGTTATCCTGAATCCTGTGAGTTAAAAGGATTTGAGAATTTATAATAAAGTTGACATTTATGTTTCTATGCGCTGAAAATCCACTCTTCATGAAACAAAATACAGATTATTATAGTGAAGTAAATAAAATAACTAAATGTAGAAAAGCATAAGTCAACAAAAACCTGCTTTCCCCATCTGAAAATGAGTAACTTTGGCCAGGGAGTTCAGACGGCAACTGCTTGGCATGATCATAAGAACCAGAGTGGCATAAATCCCCATCAGTTTTTGACTGAGATGACTGTAAATGATCAAGTATTTGAAGGTAAAACGAAATATTATGCTGAATTTACGAGTAAAATTATTACTTTATAAAAGAAGGAAGACAAGGCAAAAACTAGGACAAAAAGGAACACTTCATCAACTTATTTGGACACAACTGTTTTGTAATTTTGTAACTATATTTGGATGTTCAAGCTGCATTAATTTGAAAAGCAGAACAGGAAACAGATCGTTTAAGCAAGGTTATGAGAGAGCAAACTGAATCAGTATCAATTTGGAGTTGTTGGAGCACAATATTCAGGAAGCGTATGAACATCATTAAGAGTGCCTTTATGTAGCTAAGAAATACATAAACACGGTATGGTAATATTCAATCATAACATATTTAATAACTGGTTGAGGAGATACCATATTTGACCATGTTTGAGCTCCATAATTGTTTTTCCCACCACTTATGTTGCCTGGTCTCTCTATGACTGAACTGGACATACCACCAAATGTTTCAGAGTTGTGCGAGTCCAACAAATTGTCTTCATTTTCATCATATTCTCTATCATCAACACCTTTGCCCCTATATACTGAAGAGAATCTGGTCTCTTCATCAATGTCAAAGTCATCAGGGTAAAGGCCTCTTTCCTGTTGAGAAAAAGTAAAGTTTGAGGAATTCATACAGACAAGACATGTAAATAAAAAGTATACAGAAATTTGCAAAGGGGAAAAAGCATTGAATCCACACAAACCTCTGCTAGATGAAGATCTTGGGTTTCTTCGCCCTCAATTTCTCTTGCTATTCTTAAAGCTTGCTTCTCCAACTCTCTCATCTGAGGCCCTTTTTCAAGTTTTGTTGTATAGAGTTCCTCATCAAATGTGCTTGTTACCCCAAACAACATTTCATTTGTTTCAAACTGATCCCATCCCCTAGAAAAATACAAATATAGTTGTCAATACGAAAAAATGGAGGGGATGTGAAAAATTACAATCAGAAAGAAGAGACAAATATAAGAAACCAGAATATATAAAATGGTAGTAGCAAAGTCATACACTTAAGTAAGCCTCATCCTGATAAGTGATAAGGACCAACCACAAAATCCCCTATTTACTTTTTTGCTATATAAGAATAATTCATAACCAGATTTCATGTGAATATGCTTCTGATAATTCCCACGGGGAGCATTTCTTAATTTTCCACAAATGCAAATATTTCTCTTCATTAATTTTACTTCATTTGTTACAGGAACATCCCACAGGGCATATCACCAAAGATCTAATCCAAACTATAAAACTAGTCCAGTAGGACACGAGTCTGTTAATAGCATAACTGTACTGTAACCTCTAAAGCAGGACTGGTCATGTTTTACTGAAGTCGTTCCTCAAAAAAAACTTCACCAAAAAGATGGTCCTAAGCAAGGTCTAAAAAGTCATGGTGATGAACAAGCAACATGCAATTAGAAATCAAACAAAACAAATAGATTGGACACAATAACTTCATGTAAATTTACAGAGTTGGAGTCCAAATGGGATTCTACTCCACTATGACTGATGATACACCATTATATAAAGGTAGTTATCCATTCTTGTTGTCCTGCTTCAGTTTCCACTTTCGATATACCAAATATACCAGGTTTAAAATTTTATAAATGGTGGGGAAAGATGTCATTGAGACATCTACCATTAGCATCTTCTACATCCTATTTAGAATAATTTCAAGCCAAAAAGAAAACTGTATAATATGGTTTCTCAGCCAACTACAAAGTTTAAAGAACAAAGGGGACTCGTAAGCATGAATTTGGTATCAAGGATTCAAGGAAAGTAACAACTCCAAGAAAAATGCAGTCTAGTGGTGCTAAAAAGCTCCAGCTATGAGTATGGTCTATAGGTCCAAGTAAACAATATTGTTGCTCATAAATTATGTTTGATTACTGATGATCACAGAAGTATTAAACCACCTATTCCAAGGGCCGTCAAAGATATTTTCCAGTTCAGGGCATTGTTGGTCCTCTTCATCGGGTACCCATCGGTGTAATTCTCTCCCTATCTCAACATGACGAGGTTGAGATATTACTGAATCAACCATGATCTCCTGATGCACATCAAAGTCAGATTCACTGGCTAGGCCACCTCTAGAAACAGCAACATCCTGCCAAAATGATACATAAAAGATACCATCATTGAACAAATTGACAGTGTTTCCAAGCAACTTCACCTAATCCTGGAACTAAAACTTTTCAAACACTGTTCAGTACTATACATCATCCTAACTTATTTATTTAAAACAAAAAAAAAAAAAGTTGCATAGCGGAATTTGAACTGAAATTATGCTGCAAATACATAAAATGTAGCAAACCTTTGCTATGACTTGTACAAGTTCTTTGGCAGGTATAATTAAAGTCTTAGAAGGGGCTTTGCTGATAAATTCAACGGCAGATCTCTGCCCTTGCGAAGACCCATCCTTTGTCAAGCAAGCCATTCTCAAAATGATTCCTAAAAGAACAGTGATGATATGAGCAATAAAAAACGTTGATTTCAGGGGATGGATATATGGTTGGCTTGTTGGTTGGGGAGGGAGAGTAAAGAAGAGGAATGATAAGGAGGGAAAGGGTTTGATCCTATCCCCAATAAAATACTGACTTTTGTCATTTCAAAAAGAAAGTCAATTTCAGTATGATTTTAAAAAAATTAACTGAAACAGAAAACAAGAATTGATTCAGGTATACTGCAACAAAAGTCTTCAATGTCATAAAAATCAAAAACACAAACATAACAGAACATACCAAAATCTTTGTCAGTATTTGTAGCATGAAATATTCCAGAGTATATAGATCCATTTTTCACCTGGACTTCCACCGGGTGCCCAATAAGGCATGTTGTTAAATATACTAGTCTATCACGTGAAGGACTCTCATAACCACCTGTCACTGCACCTGTAATCGTAAGTATCAGTAAAACAGTATATTAAATAGAACATAGTACACAACTTGAACCAGAAGTTCACCTGAACTTGCTAATCTTCCAGCATTTGATTTTCCAGGGGGGATCTTATTATCGGACTTGGATGCCCCATCTTTTTCAGATTTCCGACGACCATATCCATTAGATGATTTAGGCTGCCCAACTTGTTGCAAATTCATCCTCACCCACAGCCTTGCTCCACTAACCTAGAGCACTTACAAAGTCATATTAAACAAACACACAGACATACAGCATTGCAAAGCAAATAGATGCAAAATGAAATAAACCCAAAGGATTGTATTTTCTTTCTGCAGCCAAAATTCAAGCGGACATGTAATAAATTAAAAATTGACTCCATCCATACATGGTTATACTTAGCCTGTGAGATAAATAAATATAATAAACTGGTGCCGGGTAATTCTACATTCAAGAGTTTAAACCGTATTTCATGGGAACTTCCGTATTCCAAAGGTACTTTTCTTATTAAGGCTTGAAAAATCAAGTGGCTTTACTCTCTCCAGTTTCTACTTGTTATTTCCCTCAGAATCACAGTTCATCCCTCATTTTACCCTTTCCCTCCTAACGGAAATAAAAAATTCTGCCTTATGTTCATTGGCAACAAAACCTACACCCCCCATCCCAAAACTTTTTACCGACTATCACCGGCAAAAGGAAAACATATTTATATCAATGAAAATTATCTATAAGCTCAAGCCACATTGGATACAAGTCATTTAATCCCTCACGTAGTCACATTCCAATCCACTATCACAGCTCAATCATAACCAAAAATCCATCTTTGAACCCCAAAACCCATTCCTTTATTCCAAACCATATCACAAAATGAAACCTTAACGCCCTAAATATAACTCCTAGAAAATTTCAAATTTCAAATATCACCAACAGTCAACTTCAAACCTCAAGTCAGCAGAAAAAAACGATCTTTTGATTTTCCCTTTTTCTTTTACCTCAAAATTCTCTGTTCCTCTCCTTCAAATTAATCATTATTGACAAAATGCAGCACATAATTCAACAACTAATTACCATATAAATCTATTTATCAAAATAAATCTATTTATCAATTTACTTATATTTTTGCTTCACTCAGCAATACCTAGAGTTCCATACGAATGAAAAGAATACATGATCCTGCCATATCCTAAATATTCAAATTGACCAAAAAATTCAAGTAAAGCTGCATTTTTTGGTTACACAGAACAGAAGAGACAAAGAAAGGGATCGAAAAAGAGGTAGGGTAATTATATACCTGTGAAAACTCTTGATCGGAATGAAAATTGCGTTGAATTCGAAGGGATGAGGTGAAAATGCAACAACGCGAGTCGGGGGGTTAGTTGGATTGGAATGATGAAAACGACGGAGCCACCAATTGCAGCGACGGGGAGAGAAAGGGGTGAAACGAGGGTTCCGTCGTGATCCACGATAATAACACTGCTTCGTTTTTTGAAAGCAGAGAGGAAAATTGAAAAAAAAAAGTCAAATAATATTAACAGTGATGATATTTTGGAATTTTGGAAAGTTTAGACAAACAATTAATTATTTAAGATTTAATTCTATCCTAAGAAAAAATAACACAGCTAAACATTAATTATAAACATTAAAGTAATTGTCATGTTTAAACATTTAAAACTGATGGCTGAAATTACCTTATCAACCTAATTAATTTTATCATTAATTCGTTGATTAGGGACAACAAAGTAATTATCATGTTTAACCACTTAAAATTGAATTACTTTCCCCTAAAATTGAATTTTATAAATCTATATTATTCAAAAGAAAATTTTTCTCCAAAATTGAGAGAAAATATTTGTCTAGAGTAAAAAAAACATCATCAAAATGTTTTTTAATTCTCATTCAAAAATAATAACAATTGATTATTTGATATCACATTTATGTATGTTAATTATATTTTGGATTTTTTTTTCTGGTCACATGATTTTCGCTTTTAGATGTTGTTATTGTATCCTACTATTTATTACTAGTAATGATTGTAATTTATTTAATAATTTCAATTTTGTGGTGATTGATTATCACACTACTTATCTTACTTATTTTTGGGTGCAAAATAACTTCATGTTTAATTTTATAATTTTTTTTTAATATTGTTATATTTTCTTTTTTATATATTTATAACTTTTGTTGTCTCACTTTCCTTTTTAAAGTTTTGGATTATAAATTTATTATGCAAAATAAACAAAATAATTGAGAAATAATCAATTGTTCCGTGTTAACTCCAACATAAAAGAGATTGAAGATTGTGAATCAAACTACAGGGTTTGTTTTATTGTTGAAGACTACTTCTGTTGGATCTTTTGTTTGGGGTATGCTGCAAATTATGAACAAGAAGATGATGAACTCGATGATGATGAAGGTTGCACAAATAAATTCCAAAGCGTGTGTATCACACTAAGTTTTAGGTTCGATTCGCCCCCGTCAATCTATATATATTGGATGCAAATGGATTAACCGGCGAATCCCCTTCAGGATACTTTGGAATCCTTGAAGTGAATTGCACATTCACATCAAGCATATCGATCAACGGTGTTTTACATAATAAAGTTTCTTCGTTTACTCTCCTGCACTAGAGAAAAGAAGAAATGACTCAGAAATATTGTTGACTTATGTAACATGAATTTGTGTTGTTTTGTCTTATGTTTCCTTCTGCCTCTAAAATATCTCTATTTATAGAGATACTCATACCAATTGGTGAAATAAAACAACTCTTCAACTCATATCAATTGATGAAAGAAGATAACTCTTGTGAAAGATTGCAACTTTTGATAACTTAATAGATGCATTGGTTTTATTAAAACCAATCATTGCAACCACTTGACCAAGTGATACATTCAATTATTTAATTTTGTTACATTAATATAGCTATTAGAAAAATCCAAATATATTTTGGAAATTTCCCTAACAATCCCCCACCATTTTCAAAATATATCTAAGTCCATTATTCTGGAAATCTCATGGTTTCAGATAAAAGTATTTTACGATTTGAACCATTACTTAGTAAATTATGTTTTCACTCATCCTTAAATAGATTGGTAGACAAGCTTTGAACCAACCATTCATTAGAACAAGTGTGCATAACTTACACATGAAATCTCGGCACCATTGATCGAATTATAAAAATGACACATTTGATAAGGCCTTGTGTCTCATATCCTTTTCGTGAGAATTTAAGAGTCAAGCTCTTGAACTCTATGAAGCGGCCCCACTTCATTCTCATATAGGTGGACTATATCAGGAATGCACCCATAATTATACATTCCAACAAATACATGCTATATGTCCATTAAGAGGAGACCTCATCCTACCACTTTTATTTTATGGTCCAAGTACTTTTATCATTTGAGATGTATCTATTGTCAAGTACTTCAATCACTCTAATAGTGTACTTTCATCATTGAACTCAAGACTTGATGCTACTCAAGTGTGAGTTGACGTTTCCACCATTGGTGATTATCTAGATATGAGCTTGAATCACATCCCTAATGATGTTTTCAACATCATGTCCTTTGTCAGACCTTTCGTCAAAGGATCTGCAAGATACTTTTCAATTCTTACAAACACTATGGATATCACTCCATTAAATCATTTACATAGCTATGCATTAAATCAATATGTATTGATTTTCTATTACATTCTTGGTTGTATGCTTTTGATAGTGTGTATTGACTATCACAATGTATAGATACTTGTGTCATTGACTTTGGCCAAATTGGTATCTCATACAACAAATTCTTAACCATTCAGTCTCTTTACTACCTGCAACTAGAACAGTAAATTTTGCAGCCATAGTGGTGTCGATAATGCAAGTTTGTTTCTTTGAACTCCAAGAAACTGCACATCCACCAAGGTTGAAGGTCCATCCACTTGTGGAAGCTTGACCCTCAACATGGTTTATTCAACTGACATCTATATATCCTTCCAAGTATAAAGGATATCCACTATAGACTAAACTATAGTTAATTGCTCCTTCAAATATTTTAATACTTTATTAGTAGCATGTCAACGTTCTTTATATGGATTGCTTGTATACCGACTTAATCTTCCAACAACATATGCTATATCAGGTCTGGTACAAGTCATGACTTACTTACATCAAGCATCCGATTACATTTTATATTCTTGATAGTGTTGACCAATTATCACCGAACTATGATATTTTTTTTTTAATCTCTTCATATTGTATCACATACAATTTATAAACATTTCAATTATCACAAACACAAAATTTTATGCCATTATACCTTTTACCCTATTTAATATGCATCTCAATTTAAACTTCTAATTCTCTTTTCAATATATCTATATTCAAGATATAAAACATTGAGTGCATTAAATATATACTACCATAAGTTAACAAAGCATGATCATAAAATTTTATCATAATCAAATATCAGATGGTGGATCCAAACATGCAAGTCATCTACTTCTTAACCAATAAGAATTCATTTCATTTCAATTAAATACACTATTTCTTCATAGTTATATTATAACTAATACACACACCATGAATTCTATTTGTTAATTCAAGTTTAATATTTAAATATGATAAATCCAAATAAGTATCACAATAGAAAATAAACAATGAATAAAATCATTAAGATTTTCTATCAGTTTCTTTCATATACATTTGTCAACTTATAATAATTTTAAAATATATATATATCCAAATCATTTTTAATATCAAAATAAGTAAGAAATTAACATATACTTTTATACTATCATACACATATAATATAATTTAATCAATTTTT
>JBBPBT010000850.1:18092013-18108456 GCA_037974875.1 Cicer bijugum | reverse complement strand
ATTTTATTTTTATTATTAGAATATTTTATGTTTAACTATAATTTTGGCCTGTCTATTATTAATAATTTATATAATTGATTTTTCTATTTTAAAAGTCAACAATTTTGATCTCTCCTTCATATTTTTTAACTAAAAAAACGAAGATTTAACATATTTTAAATGACGTGACATACAACTCTATGAGATAAAACTATCTAAATACATTAATTATTCACACGTTATTAATAAATTAAAAATATAAAAAAAATTTAAAGTTGAAAGCTAAATTTTTATAGTATTTTATTTCAATTTAATGAATATTAATAATTTCATATCATCGTATCACATGTGATGTTGTTTAAATCATTTTACATTATTATTATTTAATTAAAAAATTAGATGAAATAATAAAAATAATTGATTTTTAAAATAAATAAAAGGCTTAATTGCACTTTTGGTCCCCCTATTATAGGTGAAAATTGAAAGTAGTCCCTCCATTTTGTTTGTCCCCAGTTTTAGTCCCCCAAACTGAATTTGAGGCCAAATCAGCATGAGGTGTCATTTTTTTAATGACGTGTCAAGAAATAGCTGACGTGACAGACGCTGGCGTGGAATAAATTTATTATTATATTATTTTTGATTAAAAAATATAATTTTTATTTTTAAAAATCATTTTAATAATTGTTAAATATTTTAAAAAATCTAATTAAAATTATTAAAATAAAATTAAAAGAAAAATACCTTAACACCTAAAATCGTTGTCTTCGTGAAATCAAAGCCTTGCCCTGCGTTCGTGAAATCCTTGCGCCCTGCCTTGCGTTCGTGAAATCATTCTCTGTTCGTGGTCGATTTCGTTTTCTTCATCATCATCATCCTATTCGTGTTCATTATCATCATCCTGTTCGTTTTCATCCTAGGTATGTGATTTTAGGATTTTAGGGTTTTTGCTCTGTATTTGAACTTTGATTTTAGGGCCAAAAGTTTTTCTCTACACTGTTAACAGAACTTCGATTTCGTCTTCTCTGTTTCGTCTCTGTTTCGTTTTCGTCTTCGTGTTCGATTTCGTCTTCTCTGTTTCGTCATCGTCCTTTGTATTTCATTGTTTGTTCTGTATTTCGTTTATTTTTCGTTTGTTCTGTGTTTTTTTGGGAAAAGAATGTCTTGTCATTCGTATTCAATTACAAGCAACAATTCTCATTTGAGAATTAGAAGAAGAGAATGTTTCTGTGGACTTGAATCTCTTTTGTGTACTTCTTGGACGACTGAAAATCCAGGTCGAAGGTTTCATGGTTGTGGATTTTATAAGGTAAACTATTTATCAAAATTCTTGAATTTATTTATTTAAATTTTTTTTTGTATTGTATTGTTTACAGATTATAAAAATTTGTTGTTATGTTGTTTAGTTACAAGGTACTTCTTGTTTTGTTGTTTCAGTTACAGGGTAAAAAATCTTGCAATTTTTTTGATTGGTTTGATGAGCCAATGACAGAACGTGGAAAAGAAGTTATTATGTCGTTGATGAAAAGGATTGACGAATTCAAGAAGAAAGACAATGTGACAAAAAATTGTGATGATGAAATGAAGTTGAAATTGAAACAAATGAAGGGCTTTCTGACACTTTCATGGCTTTTGATTATATTTCTTTTGGTTATTGTATTGTTGAAGTAATTAAAATGATTGAATTAAGGGTGTCTTGTAATGATGTAATTCAGGGTGTTTATGGTTGAAATTATTATGTAATTGTTTAATATAGTGAAATTTGTAAGGTTGTTATTATGAAATGAAATTAGTATTATTGTAATTCGATTATCTATTTTTATTTAGCAGAAGCACATATACATATATTAGCAAGTGTAGATCATTTGTTATTTCAAAACATGGACCTTTAAAAAAATGACATATACATACATTATGGTAAAAAAATGACACCAACTGCATAAAGAAGCAAATATCAATACTTTGAAAGAGCGATGCATGCATATACAAACACAGGAGCAAAAGTGAAACACCAAATAGGAGCTGCCATGATAGCAAACAAGAGCAAGAGTGAAACATCGAAACAGAAAATTGAATTTTTCGTCACATAGAAAGTTAACTGATAAAGCTACAATGATAGACCAAAGGTAAATTATTCATCTAGTGTACATAGTAACAACAAATGCAATACAACAGAACAACCATAACAATAAAAAGATGAACATCCTATTGACACAAAAACATTATGATGAAAGTAGTGCTATAATTTGCCAAATAAGGATCCAACAAAAGGTCATATTAATGCATTACAAAATAAAATTGTTCCTTCACAGGTAACCAAAATAAAAGTACATATTCATAGGAACCAAATTAAATAGGTCCAAGTATGATTACATATTCATAATAACCAAAATAAAAATCACAAGTTTCGTGCATTCAATTGATTTGTGAATCTTGAATTTGTGGAGCTTGTGAATCTTGAGATAAAATTGTTGGTGTTTCTCCGTCATCACCTCCAACCGTTGTTGTCTTTGCTCTCTTTGTTCTATTGATGTTATTTCCACCTTTTGGTATCTCTCTATCTGCTGCACTTTTACCCTTGCATGTCCTCGTGTTGTGGCCAAGCTTCCCACAGTTCTTACATTTCACAGTTGCAAACTGTCTTGGTAGTTTGTTAGAACCTTTTGACTCGTCATTGGACTTGTTCCTTTTTTTTTTGTCTACCCAGTGCTCTTCTCATGATTGGGGGATTTATAGGATCTCCATTTGATGTATGCCAAAGTTTTGGTCCATTTGATGGCATTATAATTAAGAGTAACATGTCAAGAAATTTGTTTTCCTATTTAAAGAACCAAAAACATGTCAGAACCAAGTAGCAGAATCATGTAGTAATAAACCAGCAGAACTAGAATTAGCAGAACAAAGTAGCAGAACTAGCAGAATTAGCAGAACTAGAAGAATTAGCAGAAGTAGCAGAACTAGCAGAATTAGCAAAGTAGCAGAATTAGCATAACAAAGAACCAAAGCATGTAGCAGAACTAGAATTAGCATAACAAAGTAGCATAATCATGTAGTAATAAACCAACAGAACCAGAACCAGCATATTATGCTAAAACCAGAATTATGCGAAAACCAGAATTATGCTAAAACCAGAATTATGCTAAAACCAGCAGAATCATGTAGTAATAAACCAGCAACACCATATTATGCTAAAACCAGAATCAACCAGCAAAACCAAAATTAACAGAATTAGCAGAACAAAGAACCAAAGCATGTAGCAGAACTAGAATTAGCAAAACAAAGTAGCAGAATCATGTAGTAATAAACCAGCAGAACCAGAACCAGCATATTATGCTAAAACCAGAATTATGCGAAAACCAGAATTATGCTAAAACCAGAATTATGCTAAAACCAGCAGAATCATGTAGTAATAAACCAGTAGCACCATATTATGCTAAAACAAGCAGCACCATATTATACCTATAATAAGGTGAAACGTACGATTCTGGATCAGCTTTGTTATGCCATATACAAACAAGAGCATGGCAACACGGAATATCAGTCAAATCCCACTTACGACAAGCACAAGTTTTTGTGTGTAGATTTACCGTATAAGTATCTACACCATTTGTGACACTAAACAAGTTAAAATCATCATCTCCGTGCCAAGTTGCGAACCAACCCCCAGCTGCTCTTTTTGCCTTTTCCAATATTTGTTGAATCCTAGGACATATACTGCCTCTATATCGTAGCATGAGTTCTTTTTGTTTCACAATCCTTACTGTAATGTAATGTTTCAAACCTTCAAGTAATGTTATGATAGGCCTATCTCTATACTCCAATACAACCATATTGAAAGCCTCACACATGTTGTTTACTTGAAGGTCACATTGTGTATCAGTGCGAAATGCTGACCTAGACCACATAGATGGTGGAAGTTGCATCATGTCTTTCCATGCATCTTCATTGATTGCCTTAATTTTTTGCATTGCTTTCTCCCATTCCTGGACCACAGTAGCTCTTGTTGCCAACCAAAGAAGCTCTTTCATATGTCCTCCAGGATACTTTTTTTTTCCAATTCCTATACAAGTGTTTAACACATAATCAATGTTCCACATGGGCCCCAATGTTGGCAATGGCAGGTACCAATCCCTGAAACATATTATTTAAAAACAAATTGCTTAATTCAAAAAAAACAGAGGGCATAATTCAGCACATATTGCTTAAAAACAGATTGCATAATTCAGAAAAACAAATTGCAAAAAAACAGATTACATACCTTTTGTTGATCTGAAATGAATGCATATTGCTTATGTTGAACATTGTTGAGGTCCTCCAGTAAAAGATCCAGAAACCATTGCCATGAGTCTTTTGTTTCTGCTTCAACAACTGCATATGCAATGGGAATCATTTGATTATTCCCATCTTTACCTATTGCGGCTATTAATTGACCGCCATATTCTCCCTTCAAGAAACAAGCATCCAACCCAATTAAAGGCCTGCATGTATTAGCAAATGCAGCCTTACAAACCTCCAAACATACATATATTCTCTCAAATACTGGTCCAATGTCAGACATACCACACTTAATAATAACTGTAGAGTTTGAATTTGATCTCCTAAGTTCATCAGCATATTCTCTCAAATGTGCATATTGCTCCCTTTGAGCACCTTGAATCATTTCTATGGCTCTTACTTTCTCTCTATATGCTTGGTATTTAGACAACTTCACACCCCATTTATCAAGCGCCTCAACAATCAATCCCTTGGGTTTCATTTCAGGTGTATGTCTCAACATAGGAACGAATTTCTTGGCAAGCCATTCAGTCTTGGCTTTTTTATTTTGTGCCCTCCTATGACATGTATGATCCTTTGTGAAACTCACTAATTGCCAATATTCATTTGAAGTCCTCTTACTGATCCTCATGTAAAATGGACATTCTGGCTCACACCTAACAATGATTCTCTTTCCATCATTCTTTTTGAAATACAAGTTTTTCTTAGTCTCCATTGCAAAATCTTTAACGGCATTCTTAACCTGCTCTTTTGTATTGAACTTTAGGCCCAACTCAAACCTTACTTCATCACCATTTTCAGGTTGGTTAAATTTAGGAAATTTCCTAACATTCTCTTCGTCAACTTCACTTCCTGGTGGAGTATCCAAATCATCAGAATTCACATCATTTTCTTCAAAATCAGTTGCAGAACTAGGCCCTGGGTTTCCTCTTGGGTTTTCATGTCTTTCAAATGAATTTTCATCCCCAACATTAACAAAGATCTCAGTTGGTATTTCAGAAATCCAATCCCAATCCTCATCCTCATATAACTCACCCATATCATCATCGTCATCATTTGAGTTAGCAACATAATCTTCATCTTCTTCACTAAGATAATCTTCACCACGAGTTGCTTCAGATTCAGGTTCAACAGGTTCAGATTCAACAGGTTGAGATTCAACAGGTTCAGATTCTGGTTGATCTGGTTCAGTTTGAACTGGTTCAGATTCCGATTTATCTTGTTCAGTTTGAACTGCTTCAGATTCAGATTTATGTTGTTCAGCTTGAACTGCTTCAGATTCAGGTTGAACTGCTTCAGATTCAGGTTGAACTGCTTCAGATTCAGGTTGAAGTGGTTCAGAATCTGGTTGATCTGGTTCAGTTTCAAGATTATCTATACAGTGTTCCACAAAGACGTCAATTACGTTGAACCCTTTGACATCTTCAGCAAACTTTAATACATCCTCGTCATTGTTGAGAGGTCTAAGTCCACGTGTAAATGAGTACTTCGGATGCTGGTACCACAAATGTTTAATACTCATATATCCCAAACTTTTGACCATTTTAATAATTTGCATGTGGGACATTAAGTCTACATCTCAAGACCAATTCATCTCATCCACTTGGGCACAAACGTACATCTTCACTGGGTGGTTTACAAAACTACCCCCATGGTTAATTCTTAACCTAACTCTGTGGACTGAAGCTGGCCTACACAAAACACATGGACCGCATTATAATACAATAGAGCATATGGACCACATTGAACAAAACAAACCATTGAATAAATCAAAGATGGCCTACACTACACATGCACCACAAAATAATACAATAGAGCATATGGACCACATTATTAAAAACGCATGGACCACATTATTAAAAAGGCATAAAGGCATTGAGTTCTGTTAACAGTGTAGAGAAAAACTTTTGGCCCTAAAATCAAAGCGAAAACCCTAAAATCGAACAGAGTTTAATAATGTTAATAACAAAACAAATCGAAAATCCTAAAATCACATACCTAGCACAAAACTTTGTATCTTATTTCCTATGTGAAGATGGAGAGAACTCGGAATGACCTCCACTCGCCATTTTATCACTGATGAAAAAGAAAGATGAACAGAGAAGACGAACGCACAGAGAAGACGATGACGAACGCAGGGCTTTGAATGCAGGGGTTTGAATTTCACGAAGAGTTTGGATTTCACGTAGAGTTTGGATTTCACGAAGAGTTTGGATTTCACGAAGAGTTTGAATTTCTTTAATTTCACGAAGAGTTTGGATTTTAGGTTTTTCTTTTAATTTTATTTTTAATTGTATTTTTATAAATATTTCACAATTAATAAAATGATTTTTTAAAATAAAAATTATATTTTTTAATCGGAAATAATAAAATAATAAGTTTATTCCACGTAGGCGTCTGCCATGTCAACAATTTATTGACACGTCATTAAAAAATGACAACTCACCCTCAAATTCTATTTGGGGACTAAAACTGGGGGACTACTTTCAATTTTCACCTATAATAGAGGGACCAAAAGTGCAATTAAACCTAAATAAAAAAATCAAATACGCAAATCATTAAATATAAAAGAATTAAAACTATAATTAAATTTAACTGTAATTTTGGCATTTCAGCTTACGTAAAAAAATACTTCTATAACTATTTAAATCGATCGACTATTTGAAATGGACTATCAAAGTTAACGTTTATTGAATATTTATGTAATCATTTTATGAACTAGAAGTCCAACCCGTGAAAACCGGAGTTACTAAATAATGAAGTAATAAATAAAATAAGGGGTATTATAGTCAATGTATATCAAAACCCTAACCCTACTCCTCGGCTCATATTCTCTTTCATCCTCCGAACTATTTTCGTTGCTTCTCTCAACAAACTCTTCCAATCCCAATGGTACGCTTCTTCTTCTTCTTCTTCTTCTTATTGTACGCTTTCTCTCATTCCTTTGTTGTTGTTCGGTTCTAAATCGAAATGCAATTGGTAATAGGCTTCGGAGAAGAAACTTTCGAACCCCATGAGGGAAATCAAGGTTCAGAAACTCGTCCTTAACATATCCGTTGGTGAAAGTGGAGATCGTCTCACCAGAGCCGCCAAGGTTTTTCATTTTTTTTTTTAATTTATTTTTCGTTCATTTATTTGTTTCGTGTCTTGTTTATTTATTTATTTTTTTCTAACAGGTGTTGGAACAGCTCAGTGGCCAAACCCCAGTGTTTTCAAAAGGTTTGATTTAATTGCTCACTTAATACTCATTTATTATTTGTTTTTATTTATTTATATTTATATATTCACTGGTTTTAATGAGGTATCATTCATAGCTGCATAATGGAGTTACTAGGCATGTAGATAAATACAATTGATTTAATAAGTGGTCGTATGTGAATTTGGTTACTGATATGATTGTTCATAAGTTGAGAAATTTGATTAAATTATGCTCTGAATAAGGGCTCTATAATCGAGTCATCAGCAGGAGCCTGTTTGATGGCTGCCTGACTGCCGCCTAGAGCCTAAATGAAACTACCTGAAGAAGATCCTTGAAATCTCTTTGGTTGTTTTCAAGACACAATTATCTGGTGAAATTATTGCATTTGTATTCTATATTCTATCTATATTTTTTGTCGAGAAATTGAACCAAGTACATCAACTTTTGTTCACTGAACTTCATATCTCTTTATATAGGACACGAGGTAGTATTTTATTACTGTAGTTTAAATTGTATTGAATGAAAGGTGCTTTAAATTCATCATATTTGATTTGATGTTTCTTAAGGGGTGGATTCAATTTTTTTCTTCCAATTTTTCGGCTCTAAAACATGATTAAAGATGATGTATTGGTTATTTATTCTTGAAGGGTAAAATGCCTTAATGCTGCCACATGTTTTGAGTTAAAATAGTTTGTGTTGAAGTGAAGTGTTCTCCATGCTGATAAAATCAAATTATCTTGTTACGACCATTCTTCAAAATATTCATATATACTACTATGTAACCAAATATAAGCAAAAAAGAAAGTTGATAAATCACCTTTATTTGACCTATTTGTGCTTGTATTTTATTGCGGAGGGAGTACTAGATACTGTGGCTGTTTACAGTTTGTTTCTTGCTTTTATTTTTCTTATTGACAGCAAGATACACTGTCCGTTCCTTCGGTATTAGAAGAAATGAAAAGATCGCATGCTATGTCACTGTTAGAGGTGACAAGGCAATGCAGCTTTTGGAGAGTGGTTTGAAGGTGAAGGAATATGAACTGCTGAGAAGAAACTTTAGTGATACTGGGTGTTTTGGCTTTGGTATTCAGGAGCATATTGATTTAGGAATCAAGTAAGTTTGAAATCTCTTATATTTGTGGCTGAAATAAATGTTACTTGTTACAGTTATTATTATGTGGTATGTGAAGCTGTTATGAATTTGTAACAAATATGCCTTGTTTATGTTAATTTTTTACTAATCATTTAATTCTACAAAAGGGAATGTCTAATACTGTTGGTCTACAAAAGAGGACGTGTTAATATCACAATGCATATTTGATTAGAAATTATGAGTTTAACTGATTTTGTATTATTTCGCTTTAAGCTAAAAATAATTGGAATTCAGTCTCTGGTTTCCTTTTTGTGTTTTCATTGTCTCCATCAATTGAATTTGGTTTGTTGTTTCCTATTTGCATATGATGTTTTTGCAGTTGTAATTCAAAACTTCCAATTTCTATATTTTCTATTGTGATGAAGTTTGCTATGTTTATGATGAACTTTGTTTGTCTCAGGTATGATCCTTCAACTGGTATTTATGGAATGGACTTCTATGTTGTTCTAGAGCGCCCTGGTTACCGTGTGGGACGTCGTCGTCGTTGCAAGGCTCGCGTTGGGATCCAACATCGGGTCACAAAGGACGATGCTATGAAGTGGTTCCAGGTGAAATATGAAGGTGTGATCCTCAACAAGTCACAGGCGATTGTTTAGTTATATAGGCTAAATTTCTTAATTATAATATGATGTTTAAATTTATTTAACATTTTTGTGTCTGGTTATATGGACTGTATAAAGGTATTTCTAATCCTTTATTTTTGTTGTCTCAATTATGGATTGAATATTCTAAGTTTTGCATTCATCTATGTTTGGAGAACATGTTTAGAAATTCTTGCAATTTCTTTTCGATTTATGGTCTTTTGAGGGTGTAATCTCGTATGTTTCGCCAAGGGATGGTAAGTCCAAACATTTAGTGTCGTTTAAGTTATTTATGTGTAAATTTGGTATTGCATTTGGATTTAATATATAACAACATTTATATTGAGAAATAAAAAACAATCTAAATATTATAATTTATTTAAACAGTACTTCAAATAAACTTTGATCTTGTGAAGCAGAGACGAGATGCAATAATTTTTATAAAAAGGTATGGGTATGTTAATAATAAACATAAATTTCTTTGTATCATTTAACCGAGTTAAATTATTCAATTTGTAATACAAAATTAAAATAAAAATTTAGAAGTCATAAATTGTATTGAATTACGCACATAAATAAACTTAAATATATAAATAATATTATATTAATATAAATAAACAAAATATTTAATTTTACTTGTAATAAAATAATGAAAAAAATAATACTTATATATATATATATATATATATATAATGAGATTAATTATGTTACCGGAAGTTCCAATTTAATAATATTTTTTTGTGCACTGGGAATAAACATCATAGGATGATCAATCATCGTATTTCTTTTTTATACCAATTTAGAAGCAGAAGTATGGTCCAATTTTTGAAAATGGATCCCCTAATTTTAGTGGTCAGTGACTTTAGGGGATTTTGAGAGAAAATTGATTATTAAAATAAATTAATAAAAATATTTGAATAAAAAAAATTAATTAATTGAGAGATGTAAACAAAGTGTATCAAAATATAAAGGGAGTCAAAATTACCCAATTTTCTGAGATGACAGATTTAAATTCTTACTTTAATAACCAAATCTACCCAATCCATGTTCTCTTAATGCATGTCCTAATTGAGAGATGTAAACAAAGTGTATCAAAATGCATGTCCTAATAATCCTTTAATATATATATATAATATTTCTTTTATTAGTCATTTTGATAATCAAACATATCTTTCGTTAATTAATTTAGTAATTTTGAACCATAACATACAATTACTAAGAAAAAAGACATATAAGTATGTGTTAGCAATTTTGATACATTCATTAACTATAACGACACCTCGCACACCTTAAGAAACCAAAATAACTATTAACTCAACTCAATAAATAAGAATTATAAGACATGCACGTAACTACAAACACGATTAGTCTATCTTATAAAACAAAAAATAAAATCAAAATTTTAAAACATAGAATGAGTCAATAGACAAACTAAAACTATAGCACATCTAATATCTAATTACTGTGACTGTGATATTGCAAGTTTATTGCTACAAAATTTCAAAACATTAAAGCAAAAAATGTTGTAGAATACAATTAGAATCCATGACCATTAGAGTATCTGACACAAATATGTGTCAATCACAATTTTCATACATTTGAAGTGTCCTTGTTTCCTTTTTCACCACTCCATGGAATCTGAATTTGATAAGCAGAACCAGAAATTCTGAATGCATCTTATACTGCAAAAAAATGTATGTGACAATAATCTGGTCTTTGTTGCATTATGGATTATGCTTCACTCACAATTTCACAAAGGTAACTTGATTCTATCAGACCATTTAAAGATATCAGAATAAACCCTATCACCTCCCAACTCTTCTCCTTTCGCGCCGGCTGCAACCCTCATAACATCTTCAATCAACGCAAAGTTTCCCATAATATCGACATGAGCACCACTTTGTGTTCCTCTTCCTTCTAGCAAGTTGGCCGGAGGAGAATGATCGTATTCTCGAACATAAGTTCGAATCCCTGAAGGGTTGAATCTTGTTTTTCCGCGCCAAGCTTTCGCACACATGAAGCCTGAACTTAGAACCGGAACAGTCTCATCACCATCAACAGTGTACACACCGTCTTTTAGACAACTAACTTCGTCGCCACCATCTGCTGTTGGATCGATTTCGAAAGGAATGTAACACTCAGCAAAGGGAGATAACTTGTAAATATAAGCTCTTTCGGTCGGTAGGCCAACTCCATACAGAGAGAAGATTTCCATATCAGGAGCATTTGGTAATCTGTAGATATTTTTCTAAAAGGCATCAATTAATTGAATAGATAACAATAATAAGAAATCAAATGAAAGTAATATATTTTTTACTTGGAAAGATGATCAATCTGAAGGATTCAACTATGGCAAATACCTAAATTTCCTTTGTCCATATTCACAAATTCATAACATTATTTTATTTGGAACATATTATGAGTTGAGTTTGTTTATTTTGTCAAACATTTTTGTATTCATTTTGTAAGATATGTGTTCATTTTACTTGCTAATAAGATGAAAAGAGACACCTGAAGTGAATCGTTCAGATGAGAAGAACATGAAAATAGAAAATGTTTACAGAAGGTGTATGAAATCCTGTGTTTGGTGTAAAGTTAGCATACATTCCAAAGCACATTTAACTTTAACGTAACTGATGTGGCAGACTAAACGGGCATATCGCCTTCTTCAATGCCAATCCAAACACACTCTAAGACACTGTCAACCAATACTCGAGCTTGCAAATACCACCGATATACATCATGAACATGTTACATTTAAAGAGCTATCTTTTGTAGCAGCACCACCAAAGCATGCATTCAGATATGTATAGCAAGAATAACTGATCCCATAAACTGATAAATAAGAAAAAATAAGAAAGAAAACACTCACTTTGTTTCCAAGGGGTTTGACCAATATTTGTAGTGTTCATATTTAGGATCATCTAAATTATCAGCAATTCCATAAGAGAAATGAGCACTACCACGCGCCATCATTTTTGGAGCAACAAATTGAAGCAGGTCTATAATTGCACTAGCTGTGTAAACTTTATGTTCTGCAACTGCTCTTACTCCCTCAACTCCCATGTCATGGTATTCAGTCCACACATCGCGACAAGAAGTATTTGCAACATTGGGACCCTTAATTGCACCCTGTTAACAAGAAACTTAGTATTAACTACAAACAAACTACACAATTTGAAATGACTTATTTGAGTTTATCTGCTGCAATAAACACTTGTGCCACTGTTTGGGAGAGCTTATAGCTTATTTTCATAAGCTCTCCATGAGGACTTATGAAAAAGCTAATAACTTATATGAAAATAGTTTGACTTTATTTTATTTTTTGTTTAGAAATAGTTTAAACAAGAAGCGCGTATACTATAACTGCATAATTAATCTGTTTATCCAACCAGCACCTAAGAAAATTGGATAAGATACATCAAATTCAAGTTTCAAGGTTAATATGATCACCCGAAAGTCGTCCATCTCAATATTTGAGGGATCTGCCTCTGCGACAGCTTTGCCAAATGATATAATTCTTCCATAGTTAACAACATTTGTTTTATTTTTCTCTTGTCCTGTCAACTGCGTATTGTCACTGCTTTGCTTTGTCATGTTAAGGCTATTGCCCGCCTCTGGTGACCAATCAAGACCACCCCATATGGTGTCCCCTCCTTTTGGTATCATTGACATTGTTGAGTCCCAAGAGCGCGTCATCTTCATAACATGTTGCAGCGTTTGAATGCGAAACATGTCGTTATCTATAAAACCCGGTGCAATTGCCCTTGTGACATTTAACAAGAAAAAACCGAATTCAATTTAAGATACTGAATAGCTGGCTGAGCAAAAAAAAAAAGTGTAGCATGAATGCCAAATGTAATCAGAATTTTCTTTTCCAGTTCAGATCAGTAATCGGAAATACAGAAAATGGTCACATGGTTGCGTACTATCCAAAATATGCAATCCAAAGAAGAAATTTTCAAGAGAGGAAAAGAGAGATCTTAAAGGAGTTTGTAAAGCATAACTGATTTAAACAATTGAAGAAAATAGATAGTTCATACAATTACCTGATTATATAAGCACCTTTTTGGAAGAAAAAAAATTGTCCTAAATATAAGTATCATTTCAAATTACTAGATACATTTTTTTTCAAATATACCTCTTATTAATAGTAATAATTTGGTTGAGAGGGACACAAGGGCATTTTAGTAACATTGATACAAAATAGACACATTAAATTCATTGTCAAACCTAGTGTCTAGCCTTGCCATAGAGAAGATTTACCTAGCAACAGCAATATCTCTGGCTTCAGCTGAGAAAAGCCCTGCTATAGCCTTCGGAACACCTAAAAATGGTCCACCGATGTTTACAATTGCCTTAATATATTTGGAACACCAATCCGGTCCTCCTCCGCCCCCCATTGGAGCTGGTGCTTCAACCCATTTCATGAAATGAAGAAAATACAAAACCCCCATCGAATGTGGAATAATAACCGCCTTATTTCCACCATTAGTTGCAACCATAAGTTCTATGTTGCTTTTTATCCGACTTAGTGTTTGATCTCGCACCTGATCAATTCATTTATTAATTATATTAACGAAATGAAAAACATTCAGCAAATGTTTTAACATGTGTACATCCTTTTTTTTCCTCCTCTTCTTGCAAGTGTGCATAATCAATGTACTTATTTGCTTTAAGCTTAAAAACTCCATGTAAAATAAATTAAAAGAATAATACCTCGGTGTTCTGAAACGATATTCTCCAATCATATGCAGCCATATACATAGTTTTTTCTTCGTAACCAATGCGTGCCAAGTTAGCAATAAGGACGGCCCACACAAAGTATCCTGCTGCAAAGTAGTCAGCAGCTACAAGTCCAGAGACAGGCCTAACTCTTATGTTGGGCGGATCCAATCCTGTTTCATTGTCGAGCGACATGTGCTCCACCCAGCATGACGGTCTGCAAAAGATGGTCGCACAAAAAATAGGAAATCAATCACAAGAATCAAAGGCATAGGCAAAGATTGCAAGTTAAAAAATAAAAAAAGAACAATTATGAGTAAGCACGAAGTAGCATCTCAAACGATTCACCAGTGCCTACACTCCCTTTGGAGTGCAAACATTTCATATATAAAACTAGACATAGTGAACTATGTTATGCGTCCTATCTAGACCATGAGTTAGGATTATCATTTCTGCTTGGAAAACCTTCAATCAATGTGTAATACAGATACTATTTGTCTTACAAAAGGAATGAAATTAATGTCAACAAAGAATTTTCCATATACTTTCAAGCTGAACAGTCCTTCCACTCACAAAGGCTCATGGAAAAGCGACGTGAATTCTTCCAATCAATCAAGCACTCACAATCAGCACTTACCACATTAAACAAGTCGAAGTTGAACTTCGAATTTATGTAATTGAATATTTATGTTCGTAAATGAAGATCAGAATCAAAGGTTTAGAGGAAAATAGTGATCTAACACTACACAAGACAAAAGTTGATAAGTTTAACTGCAGTGTAATTTTTTTTACACTATTAGCACATCACAATCAATCATGCGTGTGACTTTAGAAGTATTTATGGTGAAAGTCAAATGTTTTTAATGATATGACGACTATGATAGATTGATGGAGTAAAAACTTTTGACAACGACAAGATTAAAGCTTTCTGATGACAGGTTAATTCCAATAACAATAAAAATAACTGAAACAACTCCAAGTCTCCAAAGAGAAGTTCAAGCAAACAATACCATAAAAGAGAAGTTCCCTTCCATATCATCTTTCCAATGTCTCCACCAATAATTGATATATTTTAACAAATCCAACAACCTAGCATTAAATTGACAAGTTTACTGAATAGTTTACTCACCAAATATCATTGAGGGCCTGTTTGGATTGGCTTACTTGAGCTTATTTATTGGCATAAACATTTGTAAGGTTGTTTGAGAGAGCTTATAGAAACAACTTAATGACATATATATAAGCGATTTTCAGCTTAATTCCTTAAGCTCTTTAGAATACAACTTATAGCTTATATAAAAACAGGTTGACTTTATTTTATCTTTTGTTATAGAAATAGCTTATACAAAAGTTTTTATCCAACCAGTGCCCAAGTGTTAAAATTTCAACTAATTTTAATCTACTATCACCAATCACCATCTTGTCATAGTCAATCAATTCAAAAACACAACACACTCACAAACAAACCAGTACCATAAACCACAAAACATAGCAAATCCCAAGCATCATCCACAAACCAAACAAGATAGAAAAATCAGCATCAACATCATCAAATCATGATAAACAAAAAACAACACAACCAAACAAAGCTATTAACACAAATATTTATTACCTTTTGTAAACTTCTCCAAAAGTACCACCCCACAACCTCTTCCTAAACAACCCTTCAGCACACTGATGACCCTCCCATAGTTCAAGTCCTCCAGTAACAATCCCCGGAACAAAAACCACCGGATGCTTCGCAGTAAGCCCTTCTTTCTTAAGTTTAAGGCCAGGTGGATCAGGCATAGGACCAGTTATAGCCTCAGTCACATACTGAGGAAATGAAGCAGGCATAACATTGTACATAAACAACAAAAACCACCACAAAGTGCAAATGCAACCAACAAACCAACAACAACTATCAACACAAGACCACCTACTCTTCTTCAACAAAACATCAGTATCATTCTTATTCTTATTCTTCCTATTCTTTTTGTTCTTATCATTATCATCATCTTCTTCTTCTCCTTCTTTTCTTTGAATTTTTTGTTCTGAATTATCACTCTCACCCTTTTCTGTTTCCGGCCCTTTTCTTCTTCGGATCAGAGACATGTTCCTTAAAACGCTTCAAACAATCAAACCCAGATTCTCTTTAGGAAAAAAAATCACTTTTTTTTCGGTTTTTTTTTGTTTGTTAATTGTTTTTGGGGTTGGAATTTTGTGGGGTTTTTGTTGCGTAGAATTTGATGGGGTTATGTTAGTTAGGTAAAAGATTGAAAATTTAAGCGGAAATGAAGATATTGTGAATTAGAATCGAATTGGGTTAGTGAAAAAGAAGGGTATGCTTCTGCTGAAGACCAGAGCAACTGACCCAAATTATTTAGGATGTGAATTTGATATATCCCACAAAAATATAAACGATTTGAGATTACATTTTATAATTTAATATCATAAAAGGACAAGAATTTTTTTTCTCTTTTTTTTTAGTATGAAAACAAGTGTGGGAAAAGTTTGATCTCTCTTTAAGTACTCCTATGTTGTTGTTTTTTTTT
>JBBPBT010000850.1:18077217-18089369 GCA_037974875.1 Cicer bijugum | reverse complement strand
AAAAATAATATAAAGTCAAATGCAAACTAATATACATCACATATATATGGACAAATCATTACCTAACGATATGACTTTAAATGTACTAATCAACTAAAATTTGAATACTTCAACTTAGTCATTTCAAAACTCACTCTCTTACTATCGCAACAAAACAAAATTTAATTCAAACTCCATTAAAAAAACTAAAAATAGCAAATAAAATAGGAAGTGAAAAGTAATATTGATCATCTAATGTAAGAAATTGCATTTTTAAAACACTTCGTTATTGCAAATTGTAACACCCCAAAAATTATATATTCTATTTATTCTTATTTATATTAATAATTCTATTATTTATATTTTATATTTTATTTTCGTAATTCATATATTTATATAAATCTCTTATATCTTATTTAATCAAAAAAATGATTGTTAGTTATTCAAGTGAAGTTTAGTTTAGATAGTTCATATTAATGTGCTTGTTATGGTTGGAGAATAAATTAGAAATAAACTCAATAGAAATTTCAAATTCAACTTCTAATAGCTCATTTTTTAGTCAAAATAAAATTTTGTCATTTGTAAGGATTCAGAGGGGCGTAATTAACATTTTCCATCACACTCCCCTTTACTTAAAACACAATTGTTAAAAAAAATATTAATAAATGAAAGAAAGAAAGAGGGAGGGATGACCGTATGATATAAAAGAAAAAAGAAAAAAAAAGAGATGAAAGACGAGAAAATAGGAAACAAGAAGAGAGGAAACAAAAAAGAGAGAGAGAACACACTAACTCCATTGCATGCCCTTCTCAAGCTACCTCATTTCATCATCTCATTATAGAATCAACCCTCACACCTACATTATAGTAAAAGAGGACCCAGAGGTAGAGTGAAATGAGGAATTATGAGAAAGAAGAAAAGGGAACTTAGGGTTTCAATATAGGAGAAAAAATTTAGAGTTCTTGCATGTTGAGAAGGAAGATGAAAACGTGAAGAGGAGTTAAAGTTTCACTTGTAGAAGAAGGAATTATAATCAAACTTTGGGGCTCACAAATCTCTTCTTAAGGTAACATAAAAAACCCTCTTAAAACCTCTTTTAGGTGTGCTTAGAGATCATATCTTGCATGTTTGGGTATTGAGATAATCTTATTTGATTATGTATCATAGATTATTAATAATGCATATTAGGTGTTTGTATTAATTACTATGAAGAGTTGTTATTTTTTTATTGTTGTTGAGTGTTGGGGTTGGGTTTGTGATGAGATGATGACTATTTAGTATTGGTAATTACTTGATTTTATGCTGAATTTTGAATGTATTTTACTCAGTTGATCATATTAACTTGAAAATATAAAGTTTGAACCCATATAGGTATATCTTTAGTATTTTATTCATAACTTAGTATGGTATTCAAACCCATATAGGTATATCTTTAGTATTTTATTCATAACTTTCTCCATAGATAGTGTTTTGAACTGATTTCTATCCCATTAAAAAATAGACTTAATTTTCTACGAAATAGACATTGATTTCACCAATTTTTCGTTGAGAATTGGTAGAGAAAATTGAGTTACAAGTTGGAAAATAATCTATTGTTATGTTTTTGTGTAAGTATACCTTATTTTATTAAACTGTACTAATTGAATGCCTATTACGCATAATAAAAATTATATTTATAAACTAGACATCCTAGGATTTTCAAAATGTTATCATTTATTTAAACCGGACATCGTTTGATATTTTAATTAATTTCTCAAAGTTATAGTGTTTCTACATAAAATGATTATGACATAGGTAAGATAAGATGATTATAACATAAGCAATAGGAATTGGTTTTGAGTGAAATCAATTGCATTTGAAAGCTTAAATATAACATTTCTTTTATGGAAGTTTGATATATTAAGCGCATGTTCCATGGTGTGAATGAAGATTACTCTCATGTTATGATTAGATATATACTAGATTATTATTATTATTATTATTATTATTATTATTATTATTAGTATTATTATTATTATTATATATAAGGTTCATTCTAGTTAGATGAACTCTCCGTCTATATACGACGGAAGCGAGGGTAAGTGGGGCACCACTTACGGACTTAATTATATTCAATCTTACCAAAAAAGGTTATTCAAATAGAGAACATTGGGTGAAACCAATGTAGTCTTTATGACTTACTTAGATGTATTGAGTTTAAGTCATTAGATTATCCATTTTTAGTGGCTTAAAGTGTTTGAAATATTTGAGACTAAAACAAGAAGAGGTATTTGAATATAACTTACGAAGAAATAATATTATATTAATTTGAAGTATAGTTTACCGAGAGAATTTTTCATGTTTAACACATCGGTATGACTGGGAAACATCAATAATTGTTTTTATTTAATCTATGTTACTGAGTTTTATGCTCACTATGTTGAGGGTGATGTTTTCCAGGTAACAGGTATTCATTAAAAGTCTGAGGAGTATCCGGATTTGCTCACCAGTCCTTCAATTCATGAGTTAGAGTCAGATCATGTCTTGAGTCTAAATTATAGTCGTAGTTTAATTAAATCTCACTTAAAATTATTTTAAATTTATAAGTATTTAGATATTTATGAAACAAAAATTTCAATTTTATTTACATTGTGTATATTTTTGTTTCATTCATATTAAAAAATTAGACTTTACACAAATCACCACGCTCATGCATCTTGTAGCAGCAAAATATATAGTGAAATAAATAACAACAACAGATAACAAAGAAATTAACACAAACTATATAAATAAAAAATAAAAAAAATAAAAAGAAGAAGAAACTAACACACTAGAAATAAAGAATTGCCCACTAATTTATACCACAATCAATAATTCAAAAATAGTATTTTTAATCAAACACCTATATAATATAAAATTACACTGAAACAATAAAATAATATTATAAAAAGCATTGTAGTCCAAAAATTATATCCACTAAAGTTAGTTACGTCTTTTTTATTCCTTCAACTATTATTCCCAAAGTACCGGTGGCGCAATTATTTAATTATAGGGAATTGGCAAAATTACTGTAGCACAAAAAATAGAAATAGCTCAATTACTCTTATCTTTTTCCAAAAAATAAAAATAAAATCTCAATTACTCTTATTTATGTAGAATTCATTGTTAGGATATCTATATAATTGGTTTGGAATATGAAAGTGTGGCAAAATTATGTACCGAATCTCCACATATATTGCTTTTAAAATTTAAAATGTATTTTTTATCATAAAAAGATATAATAAAATAAAGAATAATAAAACATTATAGTAGATAAATACTCTGCTTAAGTGACAATGTCAAACTTACCATAAAATAAATTTTGGTTTATTATTATGTATAAATGTATAGATAGATTAATATTCTTTCTTTACAGTTAATTATGAGGAGGCAGGGTAGGTTGAAAAGAAGAATTCAATTATTATTAACATCATTACCCATGACTATGCTACATGATTTTTTGGACCAAACAAATAAATAATAATACATGCCGTTTTTTCTTTATTTCAAGACTTGAATGCATGTTAATGGATCAATTTTTGCAAGACAAACACTAATGGACTGCAAAGATGGAAGGGCCCTATGAGATAAGGCCCAAAAACATATTCCTAAAATAGTCTACTGACAAAGGGGATTGTTATGATTTGGGTTTAGGTATCATCAAGTTCATCATGTCTCAATTCATCTACTTTGTCATTTCTATACAAACCATAAAAGTATGCTTTAAAAAGTAGGGGGAAATGAAGAAGAATCTGAAAAAAATTAAAATAAAAAATGAAAGGCATTTCTTGAAATCGAACAAAAGAAAAAAAAAAACAGAATAAAGTCATTTTACCTTCATAAAGTTATTGTGTTCATGATGATAAGTTACTTTGCAATCATTTTTACTATTCCTATGATATGATTCAACCGACAAATTTAATGGATATTTTGTAGTATATCACATATTAAAACCTTCAAAATAGATTTTAAAAACTAAAAATAATTTGGTTACATTAAGGGGTTAGTTTCACACAAAAATCACAATTCAAATTTTTTATGGCTACTAAAGTGTCTTCGTTGGAAAGCATCAATTATGTATTTACAACACCTCCACAATATTCAAACATTATCTTTGATCTTGGAAGAGGAGCTTCCTTAGGAGTTAGTTAAAACTCTCTTAAGAGTCAATTAGTTGTTGTTAATAAATAGTGCATAATTTATGGACTAGTTCTCCACTAGCTTTATATATGTAGCAACTAATGTATTTGTTTAATTTCAAAGATTTAATCATCTAACACTTCATGAATCATCACTAATTATATTTTGTAATCAATTTTTACTGCAATATCTTAGGATTTAGGCGACACTTTTCTTAACAACGGTAAAAATTATTTCCACGGTATAGTATATAAGACATTTATTTGTGATTATCATTGATTAAAATTATTATTTATTTTTGATTTTCTTTATAAGAAAATATGGTAAATTTCACCATAATTAACTCACATAAATGTGAGTTTTTTAGTTTGAATTGTGAGGTATTATGTTCGAACTTGAGACAGACATATAATTTAACAATATCGACATTTGTCAATTGAATTAAGATTTAAGACATTTATTTTTGAAACTTTAACCAGAGTTTATTTTGATTGTGGCCTAAAATCAGAAAAATAATATTATCCATACGAATAGATAGACATCAAAGGAAAAAGGAATATAGTATGCATGAAAATCATTGTCAATTTATTGCCTATTATTTTAGCAACAATTTTCTGTCAATGATTTTATCATGCACCCCCCACATATAAATTTGTCATCTCCTCAATCAACGTGAAAATATTATTTTGCCATTCATAAAATCTTCAACTTTTTTAACTTCTGATTTTTTCATTTCTTTTTTCAAAATATTCGAAAAATTCCAAAGTTTTGAAATAAAAATTTATAGATTTTTCAAAACTTTCCATATTTGGAAAATTTCAAAAAAATTCATATGTGAAACTTTCAAAACTTTTCATATTTTCGAAATGTAATCATTATTTCGAAAATTTTCAAGTTTTGAAACTTTCGAAACTTTCCAAATTTTCGAAATATAATCCTTATTTCGAAAATTTAAAGGAGTGACAAATTTAAGTGTCAGGATGCATGGTATAATCCTCTTTTTTACGTCATAGTCATCTTGAACCCAAAGCAAGTGAAGCCTTTTTTTTTTATACTCTTACAAAAATAAATATTTATTATTAGAAGAAAAAAAGAAACCTCTAATTTTGGGCATGGACATTGTTAGCAAAAGTACCTCATATGCGCAACAGAGTAGGAGTACACTGTATAAGAAAAAAAGGAAATGCTAAAGAATGTGGAGTTTATGGAAAGTAAATGATCATTTATTAAATGCAGAGTCTAGTGAATATTTTTTCATATACTGTGAATTACGCAGCTCACTAAGTATAATATACAAAAATTCCATTTCTTTCCCTTATTTAAACTTTATTTTATTTTTAATGATTTTAACATCTTTTTTAACATATCCTATTAAGTAAATTCATTACAGATAATCTTTTCCCCTTTCAACAATAGTTTTTATCCCATTCGGACTATTATATATATAATGTGTGTTTTTGGATACCTTCACCATTTGAATATACTTTTAAGAATGAGAGTTAAATCTATTTAAAAGTCAAAATAATTTATTTACTATTGTAAAAGTCTAGTCTATGGACCTCTTTAAATTAAATAGCCATGATTAGCCCATTTATTTTAAATTCAAGAATATTAATATAGTTAATATAGTTGTATACAATTTATGAATATTTATATCCATAACGATCCATGCATTGCATTTGCTATACAAGTAAAACTCAATGAAAGTCCCTTTCATTTGTGTTTTGAGGAGTTAAGATGATGTTACTAAAACAAGTTAATGTCAATATCATCTATCCATTTTGCCCCCATGAATTGGGAGTCCTTAGAGGCCACAATGAATGATTGAAGCACCCAAAGTACCATCATTATTTTACCATCCCAAAACCAAAGTCTAAATGCTCTCAATTCTTGAAACATAGTACAAAAGCCAATCACGTCCTATTTTTTTTTCCTAGCAAAGCATGTGACATATGGTCCACTTAATTTATATGATGACAACATGTAGTATATCTTATTCACAAATTGATCGATGAACATTAAATATATACATTAATTGAATTGAAATAATTCATATGATAATGTCCCCTCTAAGAAACTAGGTGGGCCTAAGTCTTTTTCATCAGATGCAAAGGGCTATATATTGAATTAATCCACCGTCACCTTTATGGCTCTAACACTTCCATCATACTATACGTGAACCAAATTTAAGTACTATAGTTTTATCATAACAAATATTGATAACACTTCTATGCATTCAATTTTAGGGGAAACACCCATGCATGTATGTGCTATATAGACTCATAAATTTTTATTTCAATTTTGACTTTCGGCGCTGACATAAATTAAATATAACTAGTGTAATATTGCAGGAAAGTATTCCTCGCTTTACAAATCAAAAGATAAATTACACTCAATATGATTTGGTCTTGATTTAATAGTCTATTTTATTTGAAAACTATAGGTTATTTTTTCTTGATTTATATAGTCTCTTTAGTTTTAAGATTTGATTTTCATTGTTTTCAATATTGCTCCTATATAAAATCTACAATATCCAAACAAATATTAAATGAATTGGATCTATTATAAATTTAAAAAGAAATATTAAATGGAATTAATTATAATAATTTGATAAATAATTTTGAATATTTTAAAAGCTCAAAGATAAAATTTAAATAAAAATATATTGATAATTAAATGCAAAATATATTATTATTATTATTAAAATATAAAAAACCTCGCATCGAAGTTCATTTAGACCTTATTTAGTGCGTGTCAATCATGGAATCCCGTTTGACATAGTGGAACACTCTCTAGTAGATCCATGTATAATAAGTTATTTTAGTCTTTAGAGAATTATCTTGTAAATAATTTTAGTCTTGGTTGAACTGAAACATATTTAATTTTTTCTCAACTTTTAAATATTTAAATATTTTTTTTAAAACATGTTTATAATATTATAAAAAATTAATCTACAAATATTTATAATTTATTTACTTAAGATGAGTTAAATATAATTTTTTTAAAATATGTAAAATTCAAGATAAAATTTACAAAAATATAAATATACGCGTTTTTTTAGAATAACTTTTAATAATGTTGTATGTATATTATAAAAAAACACTCAAAAATACATGTTACTTAATAAAAAAAGACTAATAATATTTGCATGATAAATTTGTAGGACTATAAATTATATATTTTTTTTATTATATAAAGAGACTAAAAACAAAATGTTAAAATTCTATGGAGACTAATACATATTTAACACTATTTTTAAAAACACTTTAAGTGATTTGTCTAATAAGGAAAAGCTCGTGTAAATACTCTCACTTTATATGTAACTATTTATTATTCTCTTTTAAATTTGTGATCAGGTTACCATTTGTATTGTGATTTTCATCGTTTAATAATATGAAATGTATAGTTTTTTGGTTTTGGGTTTCATAATAAATAGAAAAAGAAATTTCTGAATTTTTATGACGTCAATCAATTTCTTTTTTCCATTAAATATACTTGACTCCCTACAAATTCAATTTCTATTGTGACACGTCGTAGAGATCAAATTAAATAATGAAATTATTTTTTTTTTTAAAAGTCTCAATGAGGTTGAGGAAGAAGAAGACTAACAAAATAAAGTCATTCAAAAACATGACTGCATATGTGGATTGCTATTGTGGTACTTAATAGATTAGCTCATGTAGTGTGACAAACAAGTTTAACATAATGACTAAGTTAATTGACGTCACAAATTTAAAGATGTTTTTGTCTCAAAGGATAAAATAACCATCTTTACGATTTCGAATACAAATTTGACAATTTACTTCAATTAATTAAATCCATGAATTAAGAGCTAAACTACTATGAAAAGAAAAACAAATTAAGCTTCATATATTAGGAATCCTTAAGAAGTAAGAATTCCTTCTCCTTTAAAGTTTGAAATGTTGAATCCATCGGTGGCTCATATCTAACCGTGTAACGTTTGAAATTGGAAATAAACAAAAAAAGTATTCCACACTTTTCCACTATAAAGAAATAATACATTTCACTTTATTCCTCCCTTAACTTGAACATAACTTTCGCAAAGAAACTTAAATGATCCACAAATCATTTTTTTGCTCCAAGTTGAAGGCGAATATACTTTAATTGTTAGGTGATTATTTATACACACCCTAAAAAAAAATAATTGGAAGTTAGATGAACAATTACCTAATTATTTATATAAATATATTATTAATAATTAGAGTCGGCCCAAGGTCCAATTTAATAAAACAAGGGTTTTAGGCATTATTATTATTATTATTATTACATTTTCATATATATTTAGCTATACTAATATTAATACTAAAGTATTATAACAAGTAAAAAGACTCAATTAAAAAATATACAACCATTAGCATACTTAATTAAAATACTCTGTTTCTAAAAAAATAAGAAAGGCATATTTTAAATAAAACTATAGTAAAATATTGTTGTTAGTATTAAAAATATTTCTAATTTTTTTCTTCAATATCTTATTTTAGGGTTTGTTTTAGATCTAATAAGTGTTGGACCGACATTATTGATACTAATTAAGTATCTATTGACTTAGTATCGACTAATTTTCATCAAAGAATATGTTGAACATATAAGGTGAATTCTTCTCTTTCAACCAAATTTTCTCTAATCACATAAATTAGAATTATATCGCTAACCGCTTGTTTAATTAATAGTTGAAAAATAGTTGTAAATAAAGTTATTCCATTGGTGTCTTTTTTTGCAAAAATAATGTAGTGCATGTTTAAAATTTGTAGTGTGATTAACAAAATTACGGTGAACTACGTTAATTTTACATAAAAAATAGAGCTATTGTTTTTCTTTCCTCTCACTTTGTTTTTGAAACCAAAACAAATGATTAGGCTCATAAAAAAACCTAATAGAAAAACAACTTCAATCTCAAAAGTAGTTGTAATTAGTATTTGAAAAATCATATAATAATAATCACCAATATAAAATTAACAACCAACAAAGTTAGGTTTAGCGGCTAGACTCTTCCAACATGGTGAATTCGAATTAAAATTCATGTCAGGAGAAATATTCATATTTAATGTTCGACATGCATCGAATATAGTTATTCATTTGTAGAGAATCTATGAGAAAAAAATAAATAAAATTTTTCTCACTTTTATATGTATTTATTATTATTATTATATTGAGTAAAAATATTAAAATTATTAATTATTATTGCTATTATTTTATATCTTATTAGTATTACTCATGTGGCCATTGAATGGCCCAACACACTAGTTACCAAAAATGAACCAACTATAATTGACTAAAAAGTGTATCATACAACAAAATAAGAGAAGAAACCTAGAAAAGGAAGTTTTTGGTAGCATTGAATTATAAGATATTTGAACCGTGAAACAAATGAGGCAGACAGAGAAGCAAGTTCTTGTGGTTTGACTCATGCTCTTGTCAATGTCAATACATCCAACCATACAATTCATTTGCTTGCCCTTCTTTATCTCTGAGTCACTCAACACACATTCTGATTCTCTTTATTTTATTTTATTTTTCTTTCAAAATATTAAATTTAAATCTAAGATTTTTAGTAAAGTTGAAAAAGACACTTACCATCTCAATTAAATACTTTTGGGAAATTCTAACTCTCTTTGTTTTGTTTTTTTCAATTAAATTAATATTAAAAATAAATTCAACGGCTACAAGGGTAGATAATAATAGGTATAATGAGACAATTCCATAAACTCTATATATGTCTCTAACTATGCTCCAATTTCAACACTTTTTGAATCTAGCATACTACAAACGGGCCACGTTAGTTCCATTTTCTTACTCTATTTCAATTCAATCAAAATTCATCGTTAGAATTGGATCTATAGATTTTTTATTTTTTTATTTTTTCATTTCGAATCAATCTTACCTAATAATACATGTATTGGTTTAGGTAGAGTTATGAGAAAGAAAATATTTTTGAAATAAAATAATTGTATTTTATTTATCAGTTTTTTTTATGAGTAGTGTTGGAGAGTCCGGAGGAGCACAACATTAAGGCATTAGGTGTATAGGTTATTCTCCTTATATATCTAATACAACTTCTATTGGTGTATGAGTTCATTCTCCTTATATATAAGGCATTATCCAATATTATCAGTTTTCATTCTTGTGTATGGGTTATTCTCCTTATATATAAGGCATTATCCAATATTACCAGTTTCCATTCCTGGTTAATGTGGGATGAGTCATTCTCCTTATATATTCAATACAGTTAGGTGTATGGGTCTGGTCAATGTGGGACTAACCAGCTTCCATTCCTGGTCAATGTGAGACTAACCAAGGCATTATCCAATATTACCAGTTTCCATTCTGGTCAATGTGGGACTAACCAATGGGTCTGGTCAATGTGGGACTAACCAACTTCAATTCCTGGTCAATGTGGGACTAACCAAGGCATTATCCAATATTACCAGTTTCCATTCCTGGTCAATGTGGGACTAATCAACTTCCATTCCTGGTCAATGTGGGACTAACCAAGGCATTATCCAATATTACCAGTTTCCATTCCTAATCAATGTGGGACTAACCAATGGCTCTGGTCAATGTGGGACTAACCAGCTTCCATTCCTGGTCAATGTGGGACTAACCAGCTTCCATTACTGGTCAATGTGGGACTAACCAGTCATAATTGATTTGATTCACTTGATCCAAGTCCTTAATTTTGCTCCCCGTCAAGCCGAACCCGGCTCTGATACCACTTGTTGGGGAGTTCGGAGGAGCACGACAATTCGGAATGGGCTAAACAAGGATTCATAAGAGACTTTGACACCACATCTCAACCCAAAACCTTAAGGCATTAGGTGTATGGGTCATTCTCCTTATATATCCAATACAGCTTCTATTCCTAGTCAATGTGAGACTAACCAGTCATAATTGAATACCCAACAAGTAGTACTATTTTATACAAATGATTTGCACAAAACAAAAATAAAATATAAAAATAAGAGTTTGAATCGATAAATAATTGTTTGATTATGCATAAGAGAATCAATAATTATAATTTATAAGTATTTATATTATTCTTTTCTTTTTCGCAACGATCTCTCGTTGTAATCGATATTTATCTTTATTTATTTGTTGTTTAATGTACACTCTTTTATCTAGTGTACCACTGATATAACATTCTAACACCTTAAAATTTGCAATTGTATAATAGAAAGTAGAAAGTAATAGAAAATAAAAAAATTTAATATGATGAGATAAAAAAAAATAAAAAATAGATAAATTTTGACTATTCATTTAAAGAGCAAAGATAAGATAAAAGAGGAAAATGAAGAAATAGAATAAATTTAAATACACTCAAATATTCATTATTAAAAAATTATATGACGTGATTTTACTACTTTTGGGACTCAAATAGAGAGAAAAATAATTTATTTTTTATTTTTTTTTACATCTAAGAAGAGAAATAAAATGAGGCAAATCTATAGAGATTTCATTAATATTTATTTGAAAAAAAATAGAATGAGATATGAGATTAATTTGTATATATTATTTATCTAAATTTACACACACGTCTAGTAAAAACGTACCAAATTAAATTCACATTTAGATTTTGGCACTACCAATTAGAATGGTACTGTTTTCTTTATTTTATTATCTAAAGGTGAAACTTGTAGTGTATTAATTTGTAGTAGGTTACCTAGACAAGTCAAAATGAACTTAATTTGATCGATTGGCCCAATTAGTCTAATTTAATTTATTTAATTGAGTACTAGACTAATTTAAAATTGGATTAGCAATAAGACCAACAACAACAAAAATGGATTAAAATTTCAACTTGGTTTCTTTGGTTTGGAATACAAAAATATTGAAAAACCTTACATTTTTATATTAAGTAGAACATAAACTTTGACATAAAAGGAACCGTTAATAAAATATTTTGATATTTTATATAAAAAATAAAACATGACACTCACTATATTTTTTATAATATTATATTTTTGTCTATATTGTGTTACATTTTTGTATTTCAATAA
>JBBPBT010000850.1:18043192-18053873 GCA_037974875.1 Cicer bijugum | reverse complement strand
TATTTTAAAAGAGATAATAATTATCACTATAATTAATTGATATAACTGTAATATTTTAAATTCGAATTTAAAATTATATTGGTATTTGTTAGTTCACTTGAGATTTTGGATTATTGTTTATTAGTATATATAAATATTAACATTAGAATATTTATGCTATTAAAAAATGTATTTGTGACTAAAATAATATTTCTAAAATATCTCATTAGGCTAAAATATTTTTTTTCCTTAAAAAGTTTCATTCTGTCAAAGAATTATTAAACGTCGTTAATTAGTTTTAATAAAACATTGTATTTCTCAACAATGCCATTCCCTTGCTTTTCTAAAGCAGGGGAAAGAATAAAAAAAGCAAAAAACAGAATTGAATTTTACACTTTTGTTATGAAAACCAAAAGAGAGTGTAGGCAGATTCACTTTAAATTTTGTATATATATGAAATAGTTAGTTCCTAGGGATTGATGTACTCTTTTTCTTTGGTATTAATAAATAAATAAATAAATATTATATGTCACCCCTTTTGATAAAAAAAATATGAATCCTCATGTCATGTAAAATGAAACCCTGGTTATAGGGACAAGTACCTTTCTTTTTAGAGTTTTAGAGCCTCTTTTTATGTATCACATCCCAAAGGATTAGTGCACGTTCATGTGCTTACTACTCAAACAACTGCCTTACTATTCATCCAAATTATTCTTCCAAGCCTTTTAATTTTCTCTTTTATTGTTATTCCTCAAAGAATCTTCTATTAAAATAATAATAAAAAGAAAATTATTCATCTATTTGGTCAATCATTTTTAAATATATGATTAAAATTTAAGATTTGATTAATTTAATTTTACACCGTCAAAATTTATGATTTGATGAAAAAGTTAAAAAAAGAATAGTAAACATAAGACAGGTACAATTAAATTTTAATTTTCATTATAGTTGCATCAATCATATTTTTTTATATTTTATGTAATATTAAGATATGTAAATGAAACTATAATTGCAATTTATTATTATTTTTAATTTAATATCATGAAAAATATATCCTTTGAAAAAATTCACCAATATTCTTTTCAGGATTCAATTATAATTAATTTTACTTATTGTAGGAAGATACTTGTGAATCTTATGTAAAAGTGATAATAAAAATGTAGTGGTATTTAAGTGTATTTAGAAAATATTAAAATTACAATGGATTAAAGTTTTTAAGAAATATGGTGTTAAGAGCTCTAAATTTACGGCGGTTGTACACCTCCCAACCAATCATATGGTAAGAAAAATTGTCCGAGAAGAGAAAAACATGATTATTTTTGATGAATTTATTTAATTAAAAAAAAAAACTTAAAACTAATTTAGTATTGATTAACATAGTTATTTTAATTTGGAAGTTAGTTTTGAAGAAAAAAACGTCAAAATCGACAATATATCATATTTTAATATAATAGACCACAACTAATTATGAGTGTTTTAGTCACAAACATGTCTTAATCTTGGTAGGTAAGTTTTTAGGGCTTCTTAAGTAGGGATTAAACCTAAGCTATATGAAAGTTTTGTCCCTCTAACAAAGTATGCTGATGATAACAAAAAGTAATCTAAGAATAATAATTTAGCATAGGCTTTTAATTTGCAAAACCCATTTGTGGGCTAATAGTAATAGATATCCAATTAAGAAGCATGAAAATTTTAATGATTTAGAATGATTTTAAATGAAAATCGTGCAGCAATTAGTTAAATGGATAGGCATAAGTGGTTTGTATTGAGGAAACGATCAAAATGGGCCAAAGCAATATATTGTTTTGATTGAAGCAAAGGTTGTGGGGATGGCCCACAATTTGAAACCAAGTTAGAGAAATGATGGAGGCATGTAAAATGGCTACCAACCAACCTTTGCAAAGTGTTTTGTAGTGTGGAGAGGTGTCACTTGAGGTTGATATGCATCTCTTTCTTTTTCATAAAGGGAATTTAATTATTCCAATTTCACACCCCCTCTTCTTGTAGAAAATATTCCAAACACAATTAATTAAATATTAATAGTTAATTTCATTTTATTTATTTATTTAATTAATTTTGTATGAGAGTTTAATTTATTAAACGATTTTTGTGAATCAGAACATTAAATATATGATCAATTTATTTAAATTTTATTTATATTATAAATCATTAAATACAATTTCTTTTTTAGTTATGAGATCATATTTAACTTTAGTCTATTTTACAAAATAATGGTATACTTAATCATTTAGATTTTAATTAATAAAAGAACTGGGTGTGTGTGATGTAGACAAATTGGTTGAATATCTTAGCATGATTGTTCATAGCAAAGTGTCGTAACTCTTTCCCATGTGTGTGTTGTTCTATTTTTAGCAATTTCGTCGTGAGTATCAAACAAGTATCTTAAAAGTAACCAATGGAAACGAATTTGGAATATATGAAAATCAACTTTATATTTTACAGAGTTATCTATCATATGCTTTATATGAATACTCGACAATTACCACCCAACAACTAGAGGAAAAATTAACGGTTCATATCAATCAATATATATATATATATATATATATTCAAATTTATATTTCTGATATTTTTATTTCACATTTCCAAATTAGGTACTTTGTATAATTCATGAGTTTTATGAGGAACTGATCATTAGCAAGATCTTGAATCTCTTGTAGCAAATATTGTTAAAAAATACTTATATTTTTGGGTAAACTATATAATTAATCTTTTTTTTTTTTTGTATTAAAAAATACCAAATTTGACATTACCTTTTTGATTTCAACTTAAGGGGAAGGGGCTCGTCGTGTGTTCCCTTTGCGTTTGAAAGACAAAGTGTGTTTAACGTGGGTCTATTGGTTCCATAACTACAAAGATGTTTCAGACAATAGCTATTCTTCCATAATATGCTAAAAACAAGTTTCGTAAAGGCAAAAATAAACGCTTTGTGTGAAATGACATCTTTCATCTTGTGCTAAACATTATTATCATAACAAACGTAGGACTTTAATCGACATCTTTGATACTCAAAATAGTTTTACACTAACAACTAACACAAATTATTGATTGTGTAGTTATTATGATAACTAAAAAGTCGAATTTTTAGTAAGGACTAAAAATATATTTTTTGAAATTTTATAGAAATTAAAATTTCATTTACCATTTTTTAAAATTATTAAAGTTATATATTTTTTAATTAAAAATTCAAATTTTAAGATTAAAAATGAAATTCCAAAATGTTTAACTAGTCTTCTAACATCATTGTACTTTTTCTCATATAATAATGTAGTAGTATAACATAATAAAGGATCATAATGGGTTTTATGGCTAACTACGTAGCTAAACTAACATAATTATTAATTATAACTTCATAACGGTTTGATACAAAAGTATATTTATAAATGAAGTAGAAGTAGTGGTGTGTCTATTCAAGAAGGAGGTGATATTTGTGAAGACTAAACGTATATATATCCACAAACTCTAATACGTTCTTAGAAAGGATGATGAGAATTGAAAGATGGGGCACATTTCATATCACTTTTTCTTAATTGGAGATCTATATATATAGACCATGCATGTCGATATGTGGTATGTGACTGTGTTTTGGGTCCCCTTATTGGTTATTGGCTATGATCTAAATGGCATCTTAACCCTCACAATTACTATCTTTAGCTAACATCATCATCTTAAAGCAATCCCCCACACTTTCCATAACATTATTTTAGATTATCTGTCTTGTGAATTATAAGGTGTATGATATATTTATAACTCGTCTATTTTAGATTAATATTTAAAATTATTATAAAGTTTAAGAATAGTTGATATTATTATTTAGAAGTAATAATTTATGATTTTTTTTTTTAATTTTATAAATAAGATGATAATTTAATTAATAATGATTTAATATATAATACATATTTATTTTGTTTTATTTTTTTTAAAATTGATATCATTTCAGCCATTATATTAGTCATAACAAAAAATAATTATTAATATCTACTTTTAGAAAACGACGGTTGAAATCATTAAAATTTTAAATATTTTTCAATTAATATTCTATGCTAAAACATGGACCATATTAGAATTTTTTATATAACATATATCTTTTCTTTTTATTATAAGAAAGTATTCAGAAAGAATCAAATCTCAATTATAGTATACCTAGCAAAAATGTTGAAGATGTATATTAATCTGGATTATTGATTTTTTTTATCCAACGTGCAACATTGATTATTTATGAATAGATCTTTTTGTTTACAATATAATGAAAAGGCCAAAGTTTCATATTTTTTATTAAAAAAAAAAAATTCATTCATTCAAATTAATAAAATATATTAAAAATAACACAAATTTTCAAATATATTAAAAATTAAAAAGAACACAAATATGTGAACAAACTATAACAATACTCAGTCAAATTAATGACATAATACACGCCAAATTCCACTGAACTAAATGCATATACATTAACTTTTCACACAATACCCTATATGATAATAATAACAACCAACTAAATTGAAGAGCATGTGATAATCATCATTTGAAATAACACACTGAAACTCAAGCCAATGTACAACATAGGTCCATACTTGCCAAAATTTGTAACGTATATTTTTCTCAAAACCACAATCACAATTGAGAATTACCATGTCAACAAATACCACATCCTAAGTAATATGCAATTTAGAAGTCTCAACACACAAAAAACACCTTCCGAGGAATAGTCTTATTCCATATATATATAATTTGCCAAAAATAGGTGATATATCACCATTATCATTCACCATTAGAATTTTGTAATTTTTTTTAATGACACATATATCACATTCATGATTCTATGATCAAACGTCACAACATTATTTTGTAAAATAAAGTTACCTAATAAATCACTATACTATGCCATTTATTTATATAATTTTGGACTTCAGCTCTCTTTAACTAAAAAAAAAAAAAAACTTACCTTTGGTTAGAAGTTGTTCCATATATTAGTTATAGTTTTACTCAATCAATATATCATTGAACTCTTATGATAATGTAAATCATTTTTGATTAACTAACTGACCATATCTTTCATTTTAAAGGATGGTAGTATTTTGAAGTGATTACTCATCAATTTAACAATCAATTTCTCATAAATGGTTTATAGCTAGTGATTAATGCATACAAGTGACATGATAATAGAATCTCCAATTTGTTTTATATATGGAAAAATTGTTGCAATTTGAAAATCATTTATTTGAACTATAGTCAAGTACTTGATACGTACTAAATTATTAATTTCTTCTTACAAATGAAACGTGAGAGTTGAGACTCGTGTATCATCATAACATCCCATGATTGTTATATGCATTGTGTATTTAGTTTAGTTAGTTGCTTTTTTATAATTATAATAGAAGACACTTGGTGGAATGTGTTATAATATTAGCATCCTAGCTGGTACGTTTCATTATGAAATATTTTCTTGAGCCTTAAGGGAAGGTAGAAGGAAAGAGATGGTACCAAATGTGTGGCCAAAAAAAGTATTCTATACAATAACATATCACACATACACACACGTTATTTTATTTGTTATGATGCCTTTTTCAAGCTTATCAATTTAATTAATATCTAACTTTTCATCACTTTCTTTATTATCATTCTCTCTGCTCTATAGTTGATCCTCTTTTAGTATTTATTTATTTAATTGTTAAATCTTTCGTAACTAGACTTTCAAAACGTATAAGATATTCTTATTTATCAATTAGTCTCGAATAAGATTAATACATATATAATATATGCAAAATAAAAAAAAAAAAAAATTCTTATAGCTTTCTTCTTAGTTTCAAATTTGGTTAATCTTTCTCTCTCTCTCTCTTCATAAAGTTTAGGAGAGCCACGAGAGCAATGATTGTGGAAATAAGCACACAATGCTCCCACTAATTCTCTCTCTTTCTTCTCCCTAGATGACTATAGCCCCCACAATTTGAGATGATGACACGTACAATTTTGACCATTGATAGAAGTGAACAAGCATTAGTTTGTGTTTCTATTTCTTTTGCAATGTCAATTAAGTGTGTCTTCTATAAGTGACAACATCAATGGTAGATTATTACTACTAATCTTGCTTATATAATTTATATGCATGCACTTAATATGTTATGTCATTAAATGCTTTGAACTAACCCATTATTATTTCATGTAACCCCATTACTATTTTAGAATTTTCTCCTCCTAATAAAAGAAGAAAAAAACCAAAAAGATATGACAATGGAATGATTATTTTATTAATTTACTAATAGTGAGAGGGAATCTTATTAATTTCTAAATATATATTATATGTTGAAGAATGAAGATGTTATCGGTTAAATTGAAGCAATAAAAATAATTACTACAAAAAATTATTAGGCATGGCTATTTGATAATAGATCATAGCTATAAATAGTTGATTAAAATAGACTAAAGTTGAACAGCTTTAATTTGAAGGTAGCACGGGTATAAGAATCCAGAAAATTTAATGTCTTAAAGCCCAAATTTTAGTTATGTAGCCGCATTAGTTGACTGTGCAAATAGGAACATAATTGCACTGTCTCATAAACTCATAATACAGTATAATACCTTTGTTTTTTAGGAGTGCTCCACATGTTCATACTTCTCATTCACATTCATAGTCAAGAGCTAAGACACTACTCCATATAAGGATATGGATTGCAACATTCCAAACTTTAGAGTCATATACTCAATACATTTTTTTTCATTCTATTAAGATTTCAATATCATATTTTAAATTTAATAGAAAGAATTGAAAGAAAAAAAAAAACATAGATATCTTAGTTGGATAACCATAAATATGTTAACAACATGACTGCATGTAATCTAGATTTCTTTTAACATAAGTTATTAAAATTTATACTTCATAAATTTCATAATAAATTCTTGATAATAAGAATGATTTCCTCTGACATTATACTAAAATTTAAGATACAGAAATAAATAAATAAATAAAACATTTATTGAGCAGAAGAGGAACCATCTTTTTAGGATCAAAACATTTACAAAACCAAGAGCAAACTAGTGTGTATGGTGTTAGGATCAAAATCTACTTTGCATGGTCCTACAAAACAATACATTCTTTTTTTCTTCTTTTTCTTATATAAAGAAAAAGTAAGGATCTAATGTCAATTCATGGGATGAAGGAAAATTTTAGAAGAAGTAGAATAATCAAAATATTAATTAATTTTTATATATATAAGTAAAATTCCAAATCATTATTTGACAGCCTGGCCAACTCAAATCTCACAACTCTCTTCCAAATCCTTATAAGAACATTCAAAAGAAACAACTCTCCAAAACTTTCTCTCTCTCTCTCTCTCTCTCTCTTAAATCATCCTTTATTCTCTCTTCTTCTCTTAGGCGTGGAATTTGGCTTTCATTACTGTCTCTCTCTAAACCATCAACACTCTTACACACTCCTTGTTTTGGAAAATATAGCCATGTAATTTTTTCTTTCTCATAACATAATCATTTCTTTCTCTTCATATTTTTCACTTTCTCTCTTTCCCTCACACTCCCTCTACTAGTTCTTTTTTTTTTGTTTTGTACTATTTGAAGCAGACAACAAAGTTCAAGTAATTGATTCCATTCATAATCCTCTGTTTCCTCTGTTTTTTCCTCTGTTTTTCTCTGTTTTTCTCTTTCATCTTCATAACTTGTTCTTTTTTTTTTTCATATAAAAAGAGTACCATACCAATGGAGAAATGGGATAAACCTTCAAGAGATAGCAGAAAACAACACCAAAGAGAAAACCCTTCTTTCTCTTCAACACTTCTCGACGTAATCTATCGTTCGATCGACGAAGGACATCATCATAAAACAGAGGAAAAAGAAGAGAAACTCATGTTCTACAAAGAAACAACAACCATGAGGAATCAAAAAGGTGTTGAAGCTGAAAAACCAAACTTTAGAAGAACAAAAAAAGTAGAGAATTGGATGGAGAAAAAGGTTGTTGAGAAAGTTGTAATGGGAAGAAAATCCTTAACAGAATTTGAAACAAGAACAAGAAGCAATAATTCAAAAACACTTTCCATGCATTCAAGTTCATCATCTTCAGAATCAAGTTCAGCAGGTGGATTTTCATCATCAGATTCAGAATCGTTCTATGGTTTGCAAAAACCAAAGCCAATTAGAACAAGTGTTTCTGAAAAAGCAACAAACATTGGTGTTGTTCCATTTCATCATAGTTACAATAAAAACCATTCTGTTCAAACTCAAAAACCCAAAAATGAAAATGGTTTTGGGAAAACAAAGTCCAAAGCTTTAAGAATTTTATATGGTGATTTGAAAAAAACAAAGCAACCCATTTCACCTGGTGCAAGACTAGCAAGTTTTCTGAATTCACTTTTCACTTCAAGTGGAAATACCAAAAAATCAAAGGTAACATCATCACCAACAACTACTACAACAAAAACTACTACAAATTCTGTTTTGGAGGCTATGCATGATTCAAAATCTGCACAAGCTTCAACATGTTCATCAGTGTCATCATTTTCAAGGTCTTGTTTAAGCAAAACACCTTCTTCAAGATCAGGTGCAAAAAGATCAGTGAGGTTTTGTCCTGTTAGTGTTATAGTGGATGAAGATTGTAGACCTTGTGGACACAAGAATTTGCATGAAGGTGAAAAGGGTTTGGTGGCAAATAATTCTTCAATCTATGATGGAAAGAGAAGAAGTGAGGAACTAAGGTTGCATGTGATGCAAGAAAGTAGAAGGGTTGAAGAGTTAGCTAGAGATTTGTTGAAGAATTATCAGAAAAAAAATGGAATGGATTTTAATATGCAATTTGAAAATGAAGATGATGATGATGATGATGATGATGGAGCTAGTTGTTCTAGTTCTGATTTATTTGAATTGGATAATTTATCAGTAATTGGGATTGAGAGGTATAGAGAGGAATTACCTGTGTATGAAACAACTCATTTCAATCCTAGTAGAGGTATTGCTAATGGTTTCATTATGTAATTTTGAGGAAAAAAAAGGGGTTTACTTTTTAATTAGAGAATTTAATGGTGTGGGGGTTTACATAAGATAATAAGATTTCTCCTTCTTTTATTTTTCTTTCATGTTGTTTTATTAGGTTTGTTTTTAATCTAACTGCCTTTTTTTTTAATCATATTATAATTTTTCTTTTAATATTGTTGTTGTTGGTGTTGTTGTTTTTATATTCCTCTTCATGGTTTTGTATTTGGTTCTATGATTGAAGTGTGTGCCTCATGCAAAAGGGAGGCAGAGGAAATTAGATGTCTGCATAAGAAGATTACTCTTGTAACTTAGAGTTTTGTTAGATACAATATCTAACATTCAATTATTTAATGTGATGATATTTTTTTCATATATAATTATTTTAAATTAAATTTCAATTTTAAATTTATTTAGTTTTGAGATGTTGAGATTCAACCAAAAATTTAATGCACCAAAAATATTACAGCAATATTAATTTTTAATTTATTTAAATTTTGTTAAAAGATTGTTTTGGTGGTTGGAGGTAATAATTAAAAAAGACGGATAATGAAATTAAATTTTCTATATGTTTGTTATTTTAAAATAACTTAATTTAATAAATTTAAATTTAAAATCATTTGATCTTGATTTAGTAATTCGAAAATATAGATTTCTTAGTAAAAATTTTAATATTTGAATTTGTTTTAAATTTGAACTTGAATTTGGGGGTTATTAGGGTGTAACATTTGATGAGGATGTTTGTATGAGAAAATGGGAAAAGGAGAAAAGCAAATAAAGAGTGTGAAGAAGAGGAAGATGAAGATGAAAGCAAAGGCAGAATTTCCACACTTGTTCATGGCAAGAGATAAGAGTTTTTTTTTTTTTTTTGCTTTCTCTCTCTTATTTGTGGGGGCCTCTTTTGCTTGAAATTAACACTATCTTCTTCATGCATCACATATGCTTGGTAGCAATAGTCAAAAAGTAGCCATGTTAATCTAATGAGATTCCTTTTTATTATTCTTTTGAATTTTGGAAAATGATTGAAGTAAAAAATAATTTGGAAAATTATTTTACTTGATAGGCTCAAATTTAATCTCTTAAATTAAATGTTTAGTAAAATTATTACTCGGTGGAGAATTTAGAGGCAGCCAAAAAGAAGGTCAAATGATGGGTTTAGTGAAAATAAAGTATAGAGATATAAGGTATGGTCTCTAAAGATGTGGACAAAATATCTCTTCATGGATTCTCTAAAACCTTGGTGTAAAATTGGTTGGCTTCTACCCAAAACCTTGTCTCTAAATTATTTGAAAGACTTGTACAATTTGTTGAATATTACTCATGATATTACCTTCAAACTCAAATCACTCCAATATCTTATTCCCTTTTTCTATGTTTTTCTTTTGTTTCATTCATGTTTTTGTCTTAACTTTTTTTTTGGTTTCTCTTTGCTTTAAAAATTATTTTACTTGATACGCCAAATTTAATCTTTTACCTTTAAATGATTCATATTCTTATTCTTATTCTTATTCAATCTTTAGTTTCTATAAAAAAGGCTATATCTCATACATACTATGAGGGGTTAAAAAAATAAATTAAACTTTGTATTGGGATTCTCACATTATCTCGAATCTAATAAAGGGATGTAAAAAAAGCAAAACAATATAACGTTCGATTCAAAGTGCAAAATTGGCAATTACTTTTATTTTTGCTAATTTCTTCTATATAT